>MQRK01239271.1:64735-86666 GCA_001938485.1 Girardia tigrina | reverse complement strand
GAAAGATCAAATCTCAAAAATAGATTAAATATATATCTACTTATTCTGTTTGTTTCACAATTCAATACCAGACAAATTTATTCAAATTTTAAATCTTGCATTAGAAACTTGACTGAAATGACTTAAATGTCTCTGCGAAGAATTGACTGTAATGTTTATGCACCCTCAGGTCCAGATCATGGTCCGATTGTCTGACGCTAATTAACATTTTATAACAGGAATAATTTAATGGTCCTGGTATTTAAATTTGTGTATTTACATAATAGTTAGGACTGTATGTTTGCCCACTTGAATTTGAAAAAGTTCACATTAACAAACATTTACTTATAGAAATAATACAAAATTAAACTTAATAACAAAATAAAATATTGATTTAAAATTAAATCTTTTTATATTATACACTCAAAACAAACGAAATTTACAAGAAAATTGTATAATTTTATTCAACTTGTTAGGTTTTGTTTTATAAAAATTTGGACGAAAATTTTTCAAAACATTTTATTGTCTGTAGCGACTAACCTTGAGTCGTTACGAACGATGTTCATTACTGGAGCCCATCCATTGTTACGGTTGTTTGCAACAAATATTTTTAATAAAATAAAGTCAAATCAAAGTTTTATTATCAAGTTCAGTGACCCCAAATAACTCGATATTGGATAACTCGAAAAACTAGTTTACTCGATATAATGTGCTTGTTCCAGCTAAGAGTTTACATTCATTTATCTCCAATATTCGCTTACCTTGAAAGGTTTTGGAAGTCCCAAACACATTGAGTTTCCCGGCATCACCTTTATTTTCAAAAAAATAAACTTTTTTGATATTTTCGCTATTTACACTTTAAGTAGAGATATGTCGTACCCGCAAGGTTCTTGTGGATTTAATATTTGATATTTATGCGAATCAAACACAAATATTTACAAATTATAAATGAAAATTATGAATCTATTAGCAGTTCATTCGCATTAAAGATTTAATGGCATCTGATTCCATTAAATTATCAAAGCATTACTTCTTAAAGTTCTTAATCGAAAAAATTAATGTTAGAAACAAGTACAAATGTTAGTGCAGTAAGTCACTGCCAGTAACCGGCCACGACATTCTCACATTCGAAAGTAATATCGCAGTCGATAAAAAAACAAATATTTACTGCATAGCATCACCTGAAAGAACAGGTGTAAGTGCACCAGTCTTATTCATCATACTGTGGGCCCCTGAAATATTCTGTCGACGTAGCACAGGACATCAAGAAGATGTACCTCTGTTCTCATACCAGACGGTTGAAGAAATGAATTCCAGGAAAACAATTGAAACTAATACAATATTTATATTAACTTGACAATTAAAAAGGAAGATACAAAACCAAAGAACGAATATTACCAAATGGTCACAATAGGATTACGCGATTTTACGCACATGATGTATAGAAGTTCATATTTTGTGGCAATATTAACTATCACAAATAATTATAATAAAGTTTAGTCAATGGGAAGTACCAAGACTAAATTGTCTTTACAATGCCTCAAGGGATCTATTGAAGGGAAAATTAATTTTGGGACATTTAAGTCATATTTTAAGGACTGGTCGTTTGTTAATTTTCCATACCGTCCTAAAAGTTACTTCAACAGTTTATGGCCGAAAATCAAGCGGCACTTGCGATTTTAACCGATATAATTCTATCAATACAGCACAGAGCAACCGGCCTACCAATGATAGTAAAATACTTCCGTTATCCAGATTCACAACGAGACAATCAATCTCTTACTTACTTCCGGTCCCAATTAAAATATGATCGAAATTATTGATTTAATTGAATAACAAAACATTATTGGTAACTGACGATGTATCTTTTTACTTGAATGATCAAGGATTCGTATTTTATTGATCTTTATGTACAAAAAAGCTCGACCTTTCGTGATATGAAGAGGACGACACTTTCAAAATAAATACATTAATAAATAATAAATTTCTTTTATATTATCAAATCAAACAGAAAATATATTTAATAAATTATTTTTATCCCACAAGAAAATGTCAAAGTATCAATAGGAATGAAACTAAATATTCGGAAAAAATTAGTAAAAAATAATATTGAAAATAATAAATTAATCAAATTAAGAGAGACAACGACTTCCTAAATAAATTATTTTCTTTTTAGAAAAATTATAATAATAATAATAAATAATGAATTTATTTTTTTAAACAGATAGATTATTCGTCATGTGAATAAAATTGAATTAATAAATTATCCAGTAAAATTCCTAGATATCCATGTATTATTCGTATAATTTACATCTAATTTCAATATAAATATCAACAAATTTATTAATACACAACCAGTAAATCAGCTCGCCAATCTTAAAAAGACTACATAGCCTAAAACCTAATACGTTCATATATTAATTTGTTAAGTTATTCTTTCTTGAAGTCCGTTTGCTGTAGGTTGTATGATGACCGATAGAAATGAGAAAATAAAATCAGGAAGATCACTCCATTAGCCAGAATCACCCCAGCTAAGATTTTGGGATATGGACAGTCAATTCGCAAGAAGTAAACGGAATGAACAATGATAAATATGAACTGTAGGATTTGAAAAAGAGTCATATATTTTTTCCAAAAAAGGTATTTTCTGTAAGCAGGACCAGCAGCTGCAAGAGCGTAGTAAATGTACATGAAGATATGGACGAATGAGTTGAGCATAAATGTAATACTGGCAAAACCACCTGAATTAAAAGTAAAATCAATTTTAATTTGCCAAAACATAAAAAAATTTTTAAACCAATATTCCTAAAGAAAAATTTATTAATTATTAATTTATTTTTAACGTTCACATAAATGAAAGAAAGAATTCTTTCGACATCTGCAATAGATTAGGGTTAGTTCTAATAGCATTAAACCATACGCACATTATGGTACATTTCAATACCACATAACAATACGATCAAGATCAATGTAATTATATATAATTAAGATTAAATATTATTTTATATTTTGTTAGTATTTAAATAAAACATTGATAAATTGAACTTATAAATTACAGAGCAACATTGATGTGTACGTTGTATTTTATTGGATTAAGATAGATTGCTCAGATAAAATAATAATAAAAATAACATTAATATTCAGAATTTTACGCTTACGACATGACACATTCATTCATACAAACGTTTTCTTATTATCAAGTTTATGTTATTTATGTTATTTAGTATGAAGGATGATGTAGAAGTTCCAATTCAAGTTCCTGTAGTTTTGTCACGGCATTAAGTGCAGCATGTGGTTTTGCATTGTCAAGGAGCAAGATGTGAGTCGACCTGTTTATCAAACGCGGCTATTTTCCTTTGAGTTTCTGCATCATATCTTCCGATTGGTTGTAGAAGACATCTGTATTACACCTGCGGCATTTTCCATTTTATAAAATAATGATTATAAAACAGGTTATCAATAATTTTAATTATTTTTTATTGATGTGTTCAATAGACAAGACATGTAGCAATCAAGCAAAAAAATGAGCAACAAAATGAGAAGTCATTCTCAAATGATAACTACTTGAATTTAATGTAATGATGCCTACAAATTTCATTCTTGATAACCTAATACAATTGTTCTAAATAAATTCGAAATTAGATTCGAAAACATATGAACAGATTAAGAATATCGTTCTCCGAAACTATTCAATTGAATCTGACGTATCTGAAACGTACGTATCTGAATCTGACTTATTCTATAATTCGAATTATTTCCTGATAATCATAATACCATATCCGATCAACTATTTCTGTTACCAACCTTAATCTAACAATACCGATACTATTAGCAATACGAAGTCATTCGTTCCGTTTTCAAAATATGATGCTGGCTGTTATGAATGTTTCATAGTTAAAGCTGATTTTGGTTGTTTTACTTATGATAAGATGTGTTTTATACAAAGCCCCCGTTTTTCACAATGTCAAATTTTGGAGTAAATAAACAGCATTTACAGGAGGTTTAAGTTTTCTGCTTTGATTTTTAAAGTGCCACTGCATAGTATTGGATACTTATAGAAGTTTATGTTGACAATGATCCTACTGATTAATCATGTAGAGAATGATTTCCATGTTTTAATAATGATGATTTCAGCGTTTAAGACAGTCTCACTTTAGACCAGTCAAAAAAATTTTAAAAAAGGTTTGGAGGCATCACTCGATGATGATCCGAGGAAAACACAAGAGAAGCTTAAATAATCATTTGGAGTTACGCCAAAAACATTTTTCATCCTATATTAATTCATGGGATTGATTAACAAGTATGCAAGAAGGTACCTTTTGAAATGAAACAGAAAGACGTTGAAAGGAGATTTTTTGCTTTTGTAAAGGAGACAAAATGGTACTTTATATCTTATTGTAACAGAGGAAGAGAAATATATTTTATAATAGCCGAAAAAAAATACTATATTATGTCCGATCAATCGTCATTATCAACCTCAATATAAAGAGCCGAATATGATGGTTTGAGGGTCATTCAGTCTATCTTGTGGGACTAATAGTTTTGTATAAAACGATCTGCTACAACTTGTCCATCGATGTAGATGAAAATTGCTTTCATAGACAAGTGTATTGAGAAAAAATGACCGATTGAGACCAAAGTTATTACGAAGTTAGTCTTAGTTATGATAATTCTCGGATTCACAGATTCTCTTTGGAAATCTGTAAATTCATTTGGTTTTAATTAAATGAATTTTTGAAGACACAAATTGAACCCAACTAATTTGGTTCCTGACATACAGACTTTATTTTATAATTGATTATACTTCTGTTAGTCAGTATAAATGATTCTTGTGTTATAACAGTTCATTGTTAATTTTAAGAATAATATAATTTTTTATTTATATTTGTAAACCAAAACAAACTTTCAAGTTTATAAAATAAAATAGCACATCACATTTTAGTACAAACAACTGTCGTAATAGTCTCAAATTTAGTAATATAAATTCATGTTTTTAATATAAATATTCCATTTCTAAATATAATCAATTTATTTATATATTAAAAGAAAACTTAAAACTAGAATTACAAGAGATCAGTAATTTTAACTGATCTAATGGTTATATCTCGGAGAAAAATCAAAATTGAGATGGTTATGAGTCCAAGTCAATCCTGGCTCACTGTCTGCTAAGAAACAGCATCAGATACACAAATTCAAATGGTGCTCATCACTCTTACTTTAAAACTTTAATGGCAGCTCTCAGAAAATGTGTGTTATCTTGTCGGAAGTGTTTGAGAGGGAACACGCTCTATGCTACAATTTCTGGACGATCAGTGATCATAAAATATTGCCGGCCACTGGCAAAGTTTAACAGTTTAAGGCTTCTGGTCATTAAAATGTTAATTACATTAAAATGACATTGATAGAATTGTTTTATTGTCGGTATTTCTAGTATTAATTAATTAATCTGAAAGTGAACAAATGTTTCGAACTCAAAAAAAAATTATATTTATATTTATTAACATCACAATTTGAATGTAAACATTTATTGATAACATAAACAGATTCTTCACAACAACTCTTCTTCAACAACCAACAGTAAGCATCTTTCTTTGATTGATATATTTTTTGTTTCTGTATTCAAATTTAAAAAACAATGAATGGGAAATTTTTTAATATTAACTTTTAATTTCTCATAATTTTATTGGATAAAAAGGCATTATTTAATTTTTAAATAAACAATAATTTTTAAAATATATTAAATTTAATAACTTAAAATCGTTTACTAAAAATATTATTAAAATTCATAATTATAAAACTTTAATTAATTAGTACTTAAAATTAATATCATTAAATTAATTTCATTAGATTCAAATAATCAATCAATAAACATATCAATCTCATCTATGTAGGAGAGTCACAATTCTAAACAGTATACAAACAACAATCTTACAACATTCCAAAATTTCCCTCACAATATTAATTTATTATAAAAGATTTATCAAAGTGGTTAGTATCATTAAAATTCGAGTCATGACTCTTGAAAGATCCTTCACAATTTATCATCTTTCTAATAAGGTAATTTTTAATAATGATTATTCGAACAAATTTCATCATTTTTCATTAGCATTTGTTATTTATTTAATTTTTAAGTATTTAGATATTCGTTAAAAAATTAATTAATTTTGCGTTTTTAACTTCAAAATTATTTAATTAAAATTCACTATGTAAAAATATTTTTAAATAAAATGATATTATTAAAACTTATGAAGTTTAATATTTGATTTATTAGAAAAATATTTCATTAAATTATAAAATCTAATTGAAATTAATTATAAAATTAATTTAAACCTATAAAAAGTCTTTAAATAATACGTTAAATATGTTCATTTAAATTTTTGAAAAAGATAACTTATATTTATAATTTATATTAATGTGATAATTTTTAAATTTAAAAATTATCGGATTATTAAATTTTCATTAATTTTAAAAATGTCGATTCTGTTCAAATGATCGAAAAAAGAATAAAACACAAATTTTCCAAATGGGTGGAAACATCACAATCCCAATTTCAACACACTCAAATCGACACACCACATCCATACACAATTTGAAATATTCTTCATAAAAATTATTTGAAGAAACATTTTATGTAAAGACTTATTTTTATTATTAATAATAAATCTACATAATTTTCAAAACACGAGTTCACAAGAGTCTCTTCAGAAGTCTAAAATCAAAACTAATTAACCTATGAGTTTATGAATCATTGAGTGACTAAATAAATCTGTTACGTTCCTAAAACATGAAATTTGATTTTTTTTATTATATATTCAACTTTGAAAACTCCATGTACTATAGTTCAACTAAATTTTCTCAACATTCAATGATCGGAATATTTCACATGCAAACATTGCATCAATTGATCAAATTGACGATCCAATCCACTTTCATAAGTACTTTCCCTCACTTAAATCATGATATGTATAAAATTGTCGCCTTACACGAACAGCTAATTATAATTATTTTATTTCGAAAAAAACAAAGTAAAGTCTTTTTACATTTGATTTCTCTTGAAAATCAAAATTTAAATATTTTTCCATAACCAATGTTCAATGGCACGCCTTGAAATTCAAACAGATATCACGTTAATTCATGACATAAATAAGTTGGACCAATGAACTTTAAAATGCAACCAAGACCTTTGTCACGATTTCATAGTCAAACTTTAATGAAGTCTCCAAATTCTTTAATTAGACAGTATTTATTAATTACTTTTAAAAATATAAATTTAAGGTTTTTGTTATTTATATGTATATTATATTCCAGAATAAAATATTTTATTTTAATCAAAAAATTTTCCTTATAAATAATTCAAGTTTAAACAAATTTTCATTGTCATTTTTATCTCACTGATATTTAAAAATTTATAATTCTTTAAGTTTTACTTTAATTTCCTAATTTCTCAATTTCTTATTTATTGTTTTATATGTTTTTTTAATATAATTTTTAATATATTAAAATAAGACACAGTGATACAATACTGCACAATTTTTCAATAATTTACAAATTAATTAAATACTCCTCATCATTTGCATAATAATAGTTAATACTATCTTTATGTAATAATATTTGCGATCCTTTTTGAAAACTTTCTGATAATCTTAATATAATTTCTTATAACGCTTTACTAATATTTTAATAAAATGCTATACAAAATATCATTTGAATAATCATTTATTGTTTAAATAATAGTTTTATAATAATTTTTAATTTAAAAAATTAAATACAATTTAAAATTTAAAAATAATAAATTAACATATTTTTATTTTTATAATTATTTTGATATTATTTATCTGTGCAAGAAAAAATTAAAATCGTTCCTCAGAAATTTACTTAGGCAAAACTTGTTTAAATAATATGTTTATTAATAATATGAATCGAAGAAAAAAAATTAGAAGACAGACATGTGTGAAACCAGGATTCTGAGTTCTTCGGAGACAATTCTTGAAATTGCCTATTCTTCGATATTAATGTGAGAGGCTCGTTTGTATTCCATTGAAGTATGTAAAAAAATAACACTGCTTACAGATTGATGGCAGAATCTTTTGGATCCTCTAATTATCATAAATAACTGAATAGTGAAGAGATGCTGTGGGAGAAAAGCTGAAGACTAAATATTGTACTTCTGTAACTTTCTAGAGACACAGAAACTCAATATTATCAAAAAAAGACGAAGTCAACTCCAATATAAAATTTTAAATTTAATAAATTCAATTTTTACCTTTATTTTCAATAAAAATGAATCATTATAAATTAAACAAATTCAATTAATTTTCATTTATCTTGAATCGATTTATCTGGAAATTAAGTCGATTTAAATACTTTGAAGCAATAAATAAATTAGAAGTTTACTTGAATTAGTCGAAAGTAGACAAAATCTATGAAAATTATTTATATTATATTTATGAGATAATTTTTATCCAACTGTATTTTATAAAATTGCATTACATTGACATTACATATAAATGAACTTTAATTTTTTAACTGTTAAATATAACTTTTAATCATTAATCCAATTTAATATTTCATTTAAGTAATCATTTTTCTATTCTAATATAATTCCAATATTTATAAATTATATATATTACACTATGAAGTTCAAAATTACTTCAATGGTACTTACGTTGTTATTGAAGTACTTTGTCATTGTTTTCAAGCTTATTTCAAATATTAATAACTGATTTTTACTTTCAAACCACATTTCAAACTAGAAATGAATCAATCATAAAATGCAAAAACTACGACACAACGCATTTTAGTATTATTTATATTTTTCATGGTCATTCAACCTAATCTTTTATATTCTTTTATTAATTTTTATAGTTTTTCTCTATAATAATCATTTTTTACTTTTCTGATTCTTTTTAATTCATTGACTTTTGGCTTGTTGTATCAAAAGACAAAAGAATTTGAAAACGTCAAAAAAATCTTTAATGCTTGACTGAATTTTAAATAGATTAGATTGAATGTTTTATAAAACATTCAGCAACACTGGTTCAAACAATTGACGGTTATTCATATAATGCTTCTTCATAGCAGTTGCCATTTATCTGTTGTTATTTGGTCTTAACGTTTTTTTTTAAATCTATCACGTTCTGTAATGAATATTAACTTTACACTGGGTTAAAATATTCTTCCTCATACATTCTTAAGTTTGAAACTTATTCGTGTTTAAATAAGTAGTTTAATTTATTAATTTTAATTTCAAAGTTATTAAACATAAATCGTCAAGTTCTTCCAAATCAGAAATAAATATTAAAATATAAATCGAACTTACCGGGAGCAAATTTGATCCCCAGCCACGTTACTGTCGGCATTATTGCGTGATGATAAACGTGTAAAACTGTCACCAAATTATATTTTTTTCTTGCAATGAAAAACATGGTATCCATTAGTTCAATTATCTTACTAAAATAAAACCACCAAAACGTGTTGGCCAGTCCCATCGTGTAATAATTTACTTTGGGATTTACTGGCCAACACGAAAAATTTAATCCGGTTTTCAATCCATAAACTAAAAACGTTATGAATATATAAGCGGATAAAAGGACCATTGCAATGTTATAAATTATCATCAGAGTCGTTATATTAAGTGCGGGCTTGTTTCGCATATATTGAGATGACAGTTTCACGACCACTAGATAAAGGGAAGATATGCATATCGTTGGCCACCAATCCTTCACCAGCAGCCAATCTTCCGTTCGTGGATCACCAACCAAATTCAATTTCTCATAAACTTCTTTCGGTGATTTAAAAAAAGCCATTTTCGCTAAAATATAATATTCATAATTAAATCCAGAATTCTATCACAAAAACTATTGCTTAGTCTACCATTACATTGACTAATTATAGCATTGTGTTTTATTAAGATTGACCCTTTCACTCATGTGTTTCTTGAATTATACAACTTTATGATACAATATAAGAATCTTACGCTTGCAGAACCTTTTCAAGATTCGGGTCTGATTTGCACCCCTAAATGTCTACGATTATTTTGGATAATATACATGTTATAAATAAAATATAAAAATGGTTTAAAATTCTTACAAAATACTTAAGTTATTAAATTAAAAAATATTTTTAATTTTACTAAATTCACGTGTACTATAAATACTTTGGAATAATTTGAGAAATATAAAAGATCAAAATCAAATACAAAAAAAATAAAAAAATCACTAAATAGTTTAATAAAATTTGAAATTGATGAAATTAACAGATATAAATGATATTGGGTGTACAACTAATTAATTTCGTATTTTTTTATTAAAAAAAACCATTTATTTAAGTATAAAAGTGAAAAAAATACGAAATTAATTAGTTGTCCACCTAATATATAAATACTTGTTAAAACAAAATTTCATGAAAATCATATTCCTAATAAGAGAAAAATGACATTGCAAATTAATAAAACATATTTTCTTTAATTTCATATATAATATATAATTAATAATTATTATTATCAAAAAGTTAAGATGTTTATGAAGTAATAATCAATTTCATTTTTAATTCAAATTCCGATTCCAAAGGAAATTCGTTTAAATTGTCATACAAGGTCAAATTTAGAGGTGCGAATCGAACTTTCTTTGCAGCACAATACACACACTAACAATAGATTATTGAACCTTTTCTGGATTCCATCGCCAGTGGTTTTTGCATCATTGATTAAGTGCATTGTAAATATATCAAATACACATTTGTCATGGATTAATTCGTTTCTTTAAGCAAAATAAATGATGAGCGAAAGGATCAAAACTACAAATTAAGACACCATTGAAATATTTAGACACTTGTAAAACACTATTTGGAAAAAAATCTTTATTACCGAATTTATATTAAACTCATTTTCAAAAAATTTAAATAAAAAATATATTTAATATATCGGAGAAATTCAAATATTTGAATATTTGATAAAAGAAAGGTAACATATTAACGAGAGATGGATCGAGAATCGTTAGAAATGAAGTATAATAACAGCAAAAATCATAATCGTGTCATTTGACAAAATAATGGGTCGACAGTAGTTCGTCTGGCAATAATAACAAATCAACCTAACTTTAACTGAAATCTCGCCGCTATTTGACCTTGAAGTAAAACAAATATATTTCAGTTCTTTGTTATAACATAATCAAAGATGGAGATTTTTTATCGGCTGTGTTGTGTCGAATAAATTTCTTGAATTTTCAATTTAAGTAATATATATTTTGTATTATCAAATATTATTTGTAAATATTTTTCTTAATTTCAATCTAAAATTTTATTAGTAAAATAATTTTTTTAAAAAATTTGAATTTTCAAATATTAAGTTATTAAAAATTAATACCCATAAAATTTGATTGAAAAATTAACAAATTATTTTAATTTTTTAAGTTGTAATTTAAAAATAAAACAGGAAAACTTATTGGAGTGGAAAAATAAATGTTTTCCAGAAGATTTTGTCACTTTGGAATATAAAATAAATATATTAAATAAAATAAATAAATAAAATGTAAATAAATTGAATAAATAAATAAGTTTATATAATTAATTAAATAATTAAGTAAAGTAAAATAAAGTAAATTAAATAAGTAAATTCATTAAATAAATAAATAAATAATTAAAATAATTAATCATAAAAGTGAACTAAATAAATTAATTGAATGATAGTTTTTGTCTTTATTTGCAATTCTTTCCTCCGTTTTCAAAGGGTGATGATTCAGTGGGTTTGTTGATATATTTCAGTTACTAGAATGACGAATTTATCAAATCATTCGTTAACATTTGTTATGTGTTTGAATTTACATTTGCAAATTGTATTTCTTTTTTAAATTATGTTATTTTCAACAAATCTTTTTTTATTCGAAATTAGATTCATTGAATCGATTTGGTGAATAGTGATCATCAAATCATGACGTCATTGATTTCGAGAGATCTGTGTGTGTGATATGTTGCTTGTGAAAATGTGTATGTATGTGAGTGTAAGATAATAATGAATATGATATAACTGAGCCAAAACCAGAAAGAGGAGGCGTGATAAAAATTAAATTATGAAAGAGCAGATTTAAAAATATTCGTGAATAAAATTGGCAAACTGTAGAATAAAAAATTTTCAAGCCAATCACAGTTTTTTAATTTCGACGGTTTAACCGTTAGAACTTTTCAAACGAAATTTACTTATATAGCGCAGTTAATGATTATGTAATCAATTCGTAATCAGTTCACATAAGATCTTTGAATCCTAAAATTAACGTTCAAACTGCATTCTCTACAACTTTGTTGAGAGTTTTTAAATGATGTACTGATGACGTATTGATTGAAATCTGACGATGATGGTTAAACCGTCAAAATTAATAAACTTTGATTGGCTTGAAAATTTTTTATTAAAAAATATTCCTTTGTTTTTTTTAAATTTTGCCATTTTATTTTGAAACTTATTTTTTTATTTCTATTGATATCAAACTGGGACCGAAATATCATTTACCTTATTAATTTTATTTAAATTCATTTTGATAAATAACCTCCTTAATTTTTGTTGACCTTTGCTTTTCATTCAAAAATTTTTCAAAAACTACGTTTTAATCTTTTAACACATAATTTAATTATTAGGTAAATTTAACTGATAAAAATTGTAAAAAGTATATAAATTATAAAAGTATATAGAACCACATATTACAATGCGCAATTAAACGAAAAAACATATGAATTTCACAGGTCACTTAAAGCATAAAACTAACGACAAAGCCTAATATAAAACTGGCTCAAACATTACACAAGTCACTCTCAACTCCAAGAATAAAATAAATTCTTTCACAATAATTTTTGAAATTACTGCACAATATTTTAAAATCGATTGTTTCTTCATCCGACCTAAAACTCCCAAGACACAGAGTCAGACAGCAAGAGGTACTGTGGATATTGTGACTCCTCAAGTTGCTGCAGATCTTGATAGAACAAACACTAGTGACAGAAAGGCTGCACATATATTTTCTGCGATGGCATCTACAGAACTACTCAAGTAAGGTGTGGAAGAAGTCATTATTAGTGCCAGTGCTATCAGGTGAGCACGCATGAAGCATCGCAGGCTTTTCAGCTCGGAAGTCAAGGACACATTTGATCCAGCAGTGCCATTAATTTTACATTTGGACGGTAAGATAATGGATGACCTTACTGGTCCAGAACGAGGTAAAGTTGACAGACTTCCTATTTTGGTTTCTGGGCAGGACGTGGTAAAATTGTTGTCTGTCTCTAAGCTCCAAGATGGCACAGCAGCTTCAATGGCACAAGCAATCACACAAACTATTGATGACTGTGTCTTGCGAGACAGGATCAAGGGTCTCTGCTTTGACACTACTTCTTCAAACACTGGCACAAAAAATGGCACTTACATTCAGATGGAAGAAGAGCTTGGTCGACAGTTAGTTAATTTTACCTATCGTCACCACATCTCCGAGATCATTCTTGAAAAGGTTTTCAGCATTGAAGATGTCTCAAAGTCTCCTAACATGGAGTTGTTTGGCCACTTCAAAGATTTTTGGCCCCGCATTGATCTGAAGTCATTTTGTACAGCAGTTGAAGATAACACCTTGGCAAGTATAATCGCTTCTTGGAAGGATAATGTCATAAAGTTTGCACTGGCTCAACTAAATAAATTTCAACCTCGTGATGAATACTGTGAATTGCTTGAACTTTCTATCATATTTTTGAGTGGTACACCTGAACGTGGAATACGATTTCGATACCCTGGTGCCATTCACATGGCTCGTTGGATGTCGAGGGTAATTTATTCTATAAAGATATTCTATTTCGAAAGCAATACGAGCCACTACAGCCAGGCGCCAGCTCTCGAAAGTCTTGCAGTCTTTCATATGGCCAGAAAATAAGGAATCACCTGCAGGAAGTAAGTCTGTTCATCACTAAAGTTAATCTGAAATACTGGTTTGAAAATCCAGCTGCAAAATGTGCTCCACGACAAGACCTTGAACTGCTTTGTGCATTATCTGAGTACCCAAGTACTGAAATTGCCAAAGCTGCCACTACAGCATTTAGGCGTCACCTTTGGTATCTGTCTGAAACTCTTGTTGCTTTAGGCTTCTTTGATGATCCTGTCACTATAGAGGAGAAGCGCTTAATGGTATTGTCACTCAAAGAAGTTGAAGGCTCAGATGAGCCTCTGAAACGAATTCAGCCATTTCAGCATCAAACTACTAAGAAATTTCACAACTTTGTTATAAAAAGCACAATCAATTTTTTCACGATTCTTGGCCTATCACAGGAATTCCTGCACGTTGATCCAAGTGACTGGGAATTTCAACCACAGTATCAAGAAAGCAAACGCCTTGTGCTATCTCTCAAAGTTATCAATGATTTGGCTGAACGTGGCATTGATTCAAGAGTTCAAGTCGAGTTAGACACACAATGAAGAACAGAAGCAGTATCTGCTTCAAGTTGTTGAGAACCATAGAAAAAAAATTTCAACACCAAGCTAGTCCACAGCAGTTGATGCCAAGCTACAGTTATTGGCCAACAGCAAATAACGACTTACTTTTGCATCATGCAATAAAAGCATATAAACTGGATACTATAATGGGTAGTATAGGTTAGTAATAAATGTGTCGCTCGTGTGGTGCTGTCATGACTATATTACTATATTCTTTTTTTGATTCTGAACAAAGTTTTTCAAAGAAACATTTTCTTCTATTACTGGTGTGTTCTGCAGTTTTTATGAATTACTTGACGCATAGCAGTTTTCGACACAAATTTTAAAAACTTAAACAGCGTTGAGCAAGTCCTAAATATTGTTATTTTAAGCTAAAAAATTTATCAAAGCTTTTCTATAACTAGCATCATGTAATGAAGGGTTGGAGAACACTGCCCTAATACTTTCATTTTTTAGAAGCACTCCAATGATCAATCGATAAGCAAAAAAATATGTTTTATAAAATATGATTTATAAAGCGAGCACTACAAAAGTGTTAAAGGTGTAATAGATTTATTACTCAACATATTTTGAATTTTATGAGAACGTGATATAATTTTAAAACTTAATTCATTGTTAGTTACTTTTAACAATGCATTTTTTTAAGTTTTTAAATCCTTCAGAATTAGGTATAATTAAGTTATATTATTAATATATAATGTTATTCCGATTTTTTCTAACCATCAGGAGAAGCAAAACTTTAATTTTTCAAACTCTTTCAATAATATTTTAAAAGTATTTTATCCACTGCCTCCTTTAATAATTTTCAAAAAAGATTTAGAATAATCATTCTGATTTAAAAAATATCTTAATTTATTCACTCATTCATTAATCACTATAAACGAATTCAAGAACATGGTCGAAATAAGAGTAAGAACAATATTGCAAAAAATAGGGAAAAAAATGTAAATCTGATATTACTATTGATAATTTCACGATTTTGTGTAAGCGTTTTGAGAGTTTCATGTGAAGCCTTGTTAATCATGTTGCGTTGGCCTAAAATCAATGTTCAATCGGCAGTCTCAAGCAGCTTACTGAGAATTTTTGAACGATTACATAATTATTATTGCATTTATATACAAATAAATTAAATTACTCCCTCTGTCCGAAAATAAGAGTCCAATTTCTCTGATGGATTTCCCAATGAAATGGGACTCTTATTTTGGGACAGATGGAGTATTAATCAGTGACCTGAAGACTACGGTTGATCTGTCTAAATATATTTTTTAATGGATGAATTTTGTTGTTAATAAAAAATTTTCATCGGATTGAGGCTAATAAATAATTATTAAATTAATTGGACAATTATTAAATTGATCACCACAATGATTAAGTAGATTGGAACAACTAGTAAACAGATCATGAAACTATATATTTGAAGATAATTATTAAAAAAACATTTCAATATTAGAAACCAGCGAAATGATTATTAAAATAGAAAAAGAAGCGAAATTATTTGTTTAAATTTTGCGTATAATAAACTGTATTTGTCACTAATTCTTGAATTATAAAGTCAGTAATTAACATAATTAATATGAATAAAATAAAAAATTGAAATATTAATAGAATAAAATTGTAAAACAAATGAAATTATTTTTTCTAAAAGCCCGAAAAAACCAAATGAGTCATTTAGTATGAAACACAATGCATCCTCTAAATGTCGTATATCGACGATCAATCTCGCCATCCTCGAGCTCATTAGTCAAATAAATCTCCTCGTAACATTTGATACTCATACACTGTCGAATACATCGATAATCACTCGCTGAAAGAAATCGATTGCCTATCAAGTCACACGACTCTTTACACTGACGCTCGAGACCCGATATGATGCGCTTGGATCTGCCCTTATTGTGGAATGAGTATTTCCGCACATTCAAATAATCACTGGTGGAAATAATTGACGAAATGTAAATCAAAAAAATTAATGTTAAAATTAAATAATTTTGCATTAATTTGGAAAGTTTTCATTATTTAAACAATGATCAAAAAATTGAAATATAACGGAAAATATTTTTTGGTAAATGATGATTATTTGTCAATGTCAAAAATTATAGTAATGGATATTTTAATAAAATATTTATTGTTAGGTTCGATATCAAAAATTGAATTCATAACACCAACATTTTTTTATTAATATAACACAATAATATATTTTTTGAACAATATTTATTTTACACAAACCATTTATACACAAAGATAATAAAATATAAATACAAATACCGTATTGATTTAATTTTGGAATTTCCAAAATTAAATTTACATTTAAATTTTATCTTTTAAAATTTCATAAAAATTCTTTTATTTCAATTTATTTAAAACATCTTCATATTGGATATTTTGCAATTATAAAAGTTTTCAATTTAATCATTAAATATATATTTTCTTTTATTTTTAAAGAAAATCTTTACTAAACTCATCAATTTATTATTATAAAATTTTAATTGAAAAAAATCTTTAACCTTCATCCTCAAACGAATTTTGAAAAAGAAAAATATATGTTACCTGGATTATCTCTTATGGGCCTCCCATCTCTTTCGAATGGTATTGAGCCACTAGGCTCTTTAGAGGGTCCACCCGATAGGCCTCCCACGGGGACGGAGTTCTTCAGTCTCCGACATTTCTTAGGCTTCCCTATTGCAAACGACCAATCATGAATTGACCTACCATGATTGAGCATCCCTTTGGCTGTATTGGTGGACTTGGTACAGCCGCGAAAGGGACATTTGAACTTTCCCCTCGCATTTGGATCTGCGATCCTAAAAGACAAATGTGTATCTTCGGGATAAGTCGTTTGCTCCACCACCGTTAAAATAGTCGGGGTGACTGTTGCTGGCTGAAAATTGGTCGTTTGGATAGGTGTGGGTTCTTCGTCTCTGTCTGGATTGTCGCTTCTTCTGTTAGATTGCACTGATGATTCTGTCGGATGTTCATTGATATTCTCCCTCGGTTCTATTCGATGATCTATACGCAGATGCCTAGTGAACCATCCTTTCGTTTTGTAACCTTTGCTGCATTTGGTACATTTGATCGGTTTTTCATCTTCTGGGAGCTGAAGCTGGATTCTTACTGTGGATTCCGTGTGGTCCCACTTGAGATGTCTATTTAGCTCCTTTTGCTCGGTAAACTCCTTAAAGCAATCTTCTTAAGTTCGTCTAGGTGCCCATCCCACCACCGCTGATTGATTGCTGCTCTTTTCCTTTTTCTACTCAGCCTTTGTA
The DNA here is from genome assembly GCA_001938485.1 of Girardia tigrina. Lineage (NCBI taxonomy): Eukaryota > Metazoa > Platyhelminthes > Tricladida > Dugesiidae > Girardia > Girardia tigrina. The sequence continues at coordinate 68,972 of MQRK01239271.1, read as the reverse complement.
TCTCGCTTCTGATTGCATGATTAAGGGAGTTCCACGTAGTGGTGCCTGAAACAGTAAGATGCGGAAGTGATTCTATTATTGCCTCTTTCTTGACAATTGCTTCCCTGTCCGGTAGCTTTTGTTTGCGCGGGTTCTTATCGTTTCTCAAGCGTTTTGGGCGTTTCTTTTCCTCACGAACTAATGCGGTTAAAACCACTAAGTCGTGGTCCGATCCACAATCGAAGCTCGGGTAACTTCGAATGTTTGTCATTCTATTGCATCGGTGTTTCTCTGATAGAAAAAGATCAAGCAATTCTCTCCTTTTTGTTCCTGGGTGAGTCCAACTCGTTCTCTGCTTCATTTGTTTCTTGAAGAATGTATTCTCCACGCGCAAACCACAGGATTTTGCTATGTCAACAAGCAGTTCTTCGTTCTCTGAAGTGCGGATCTCGATTGCGCATGGACCCACTACAGATCCGTTTTCATCGCATCGCTTGAGCCGACAGTTGAAGTCGCCTCCAACTAACAGTTCTATTTTATTATCCTTAGCGAATTTTTGTTCTTTTGTAATCACTTCCTGCAATACTGAGTAGAATTCCTCTTTTTCATCATGTGTATACCCACAGTCCGTCAGGGCATACACTCCGATAAGTATAATAGATTTCCGTATGTACCTGCAAACAAAAATTCGATCATTAACAGGTGTGAAGGTTATTTTCGTCAGATCATCTTCTTTTATCATCAGAGCTACTCCTCTTTCTCTTCGTGCCCGAGTGATACTACCACTGTGGAGTATTTTCCAGCCGTTGTATTCGGTTGTTTCATTTCCCCGACAGTGAGTCTCGGTTAGGATGCACGCCTCTGTTTTTGTTCTTCTCAGACCTTCAATAATAGATACAAACTTTTCGTCGTTGAGTCCAAGTACATTCCACGTCCCGATTTTCAGTTTTCAGAGGTTGGTCCCTGTGTCGCCGGAACCAGTCGGGAGATTATTGACTGCGAGTCCTGCCAGACTCTTTGTTTGAGTTTCAGTAGCAACGAATTAATCCGCGAACAGAATGGCTAGTCCCGTAAGCTTCATCTCTCATTTAGCCTAGAGAAGGTAACTCTAGTTTCCGGGATAAACCACGAAGAGGCGAAAGATATTCTACTCCATTATCTCTTATAAAAAAGTAACACTCCAGTCCCTCGGGTCTTCTATGACCCAATTCTATTTTAGGACAAATTATTGAAATTCCCAGTGTAAACAGATGTGTATTGTTTATTGCTTTCTAATAAGTACTCCTTCGCGGACGAGTGTGCATATATATGTGCTAACCGTTTCATTACTTCTCATTTTTATTGATTTTTTATTGAATTATTTTTATTGAATATTTTTTATTGAATTACAAAGAACTACATACGTTATAACCTTGGTAAGTGATTATTTGAAAGAAGCAACGTTTTCATTTTTTATTACCCTTACTTACTTTTTTGTGTAGATTTATCATTATGTCAAGACGAATTAAATATGAAGAGGATAACTTACTTGAATTTTCATCGGAAAATGATAGCTGCTCGGAGACATCAGATCATATTGAAGAATTGATTGAAACTTCTGATAGTGAGATAGATGATGCACCTCCTGGATCTATACCATATCTTTCAAAGGAAAAAATATTGAATTGCGATCAGAACTCTTTATTCAACATGGCCGTCAATCATCATCAAACGTAATTAGAACTACCCCTGGAATCACAAGATATTCTGTTACTCGCATATCAACAAAACTCTCTGCATTTGAATTATTGTTTACAAATTCTATAAAAAATATTATTATTCAAAATGCCAATTTGGAAGGAAATCGCTCATATAAAGAGGATTGGAAGAATATCGATATTGTCAAATTGGATGCATATATTGAACTTTTGTTGATAGCAGGTGTATATGAATTGAATAACGAGGCTTTGGAAAATTTATGGCATGAAACAAAGGGTTGACATATATTCATGGCCACTATGTCACTAAAGTGATTCAAAATTATATCGAGAGTCATTCGATTTGATGATCGTAGTACACGAGCTGCTAGAAGAAATACTGACAAATTAGCCCCGATTCGAGAACTTTGGAATAAATGGGTTGAAACATTACCACATCTTTATAATCCGGGCGAAACTGTAACAATCGATGAGCAATTGGTTCCATACCACGGAAAATGTCCGTTTCGACAATATATGCCAAAAAAGCCGGCTAAATATGGGATTAAATTTTGGGTGCTGTGCGATAGCAAAAATAGTTATGTTTGGAATATAGATATATACACTGGAAAAGTAGCTGGTGAAGCACCTGATCAGAATCAAGGAAGGCGAGTGGTTTTAGATTTGTGTCAACAACTTGAAGGAAGAAATGTAACAGTTGACAACTTTTTCACTTTTTATGAACTAGGTCAAATGTTACTTACAAAAAAATATTATGATTGGCACTATTCGAAAAAAACAACAATTCCACCTGTATTGCTCGAAGTAAAAGACAAAGCAGTTTTTACTTCAAAATTTGCATTTACAAAGGACACAACTTTAGTGTCATACATTCCAAAAAAATAAATGTGTTGTTCTTCAGAGCACTCTTCACAAAACGAAAGAATTGTCAGGTGGTTCTGAAAATAAACCTAACATTATATTAGATTATAATGCAATGAAAGGAGGAGTTGACACCTTAGACAAAATGATAGCCAATTACAGTACTCGAAGGAAAACAAATAGATGCCCAATTACTGTTTTTGACAATATATTAGATACATCTATATCAAATGCATTTATTTTATTTACATGTGTTTGTCCAGATTGGAATATAAAAAAATTATCGAAGGCGAATTTTCATTGAAACTGGGTGAATTATTGATAAAAGAACACATGATGAGACGTATTCATTTCCCACGAGCGGCTAATTGCCAACAATTTATATGAAAGCAAAAATGCACAACTACATCTCCTTTAGAAGTACCAATAGCAAGAACACGTGGACAAGAAAGAGGTAGTGTCACGAAGAAAATGTGTCACATTTGCCTAAAATCGGACAATAAACATGCTTTAGAATTGTCGTGTTACCCTTGAAAAGAACATTTTCAAAAGCTCTGAGCCTCCATCCGTTTTCCATTAGAGTTCAACGGCAACTGTGTCAAAACTTAACTCATTAGATGTCAATGGGGAACAGACGCGACTCCTTCGCTCACATCAACAGGTTATGTGGACGTCAGAGCGCCTTCGGGTTCTTAACCAGTACCGAGGATGACCCGACTGGTAGCTCAGTTTCTGAAGGAGTTGATATTAGTTCGAACCAAGATTTATATTTCACGTTACAATATCGATGGAAGGCAAAGAGAATCCCAAAGAAACAAACGTCGGACTGCCCGCGTGCCCCTTGCATGCTACGAGCACCCTACGTCGTTACTGAAGGTCCTCTGCCCCATGAAATTCAAATTATAGTTTATATTTGCATATATATATATTTATACGACTTTACACATTATATTTCACGTTCGACACTCAGCGCTTCAAATACTTTAACCATTTTCGATCAGCATTATTTAAAGGTTAAAACTCTACTCTCCCAAGTACTCAACATGTAACGACAATTTGTTTACTTACTTACAAATCGATAAGCAAATCGTTTTATTCAAATAGATTTATTCGACTATTCGCATTTTAGTCAACAAAACAAAATAAAACGATCGACAATAATATTATAATTAACACATTTTAGTAATTCGCAAAGAAACTCATTTTTACTACGAACTCTCATCTTCAACTCCTCACTTTCACAATCACCCTTGACAGTCTCCTTTTATAATATCTCACGCTTTTCTCGTACTCGCTCAGCCTTATTGGATTCAATCGTATCTTTCCAGATCATATTATTCGGAGTCATTTTATATTCACATTACTTCATATTATTCACATAAATCATATTATCCATGTTAATTTTATATTCATACTGTTTTATATTATTCACATAGGTCATTCAAATATTTTTATCAGGGATAACCCTTCCGCCATGACACTATTTAATGTGTACAGTGATATATATTTATTTTATTTATCCCGTTAAAACAATAGATTGTTTTTGTAAAATATAAAATCTTTTTTTCTTTGTACAGATTTTCCGTTTGAATGAAATTATTTATTTTTTTGTTTTTCTGTAATTATGTTTGTGAGAAGTGGTTGCAACGTCTATATCCGAATTCATTTTTTTAAACACCAAAATTTTATTAATATAACAA
>MQRK01239271.1:45482-59503 GCA_001938485.1 Girardia tigrina | reverse complement strand
TTTAATTTTTAAAAATATTTAACAAGCAAATTAATATAAAAATATTTTACCCTTTAAATTAAAAAATAATAAACTATTCAGGCGAGATGAAAAATTAAAATTAACCCCTCATAATGTTAATTGTTTGTTGGTTCGAGGTTGCTCATATTGTTGTGGAAATTTATGTACACAACAGTTTGCATTGTAATTCTTAATTGGATTTCAAGATTATACTTATTTTTAATTATTTTTGTTAATTGTTATCAACACCCAGAACAAAAAAAATGAATAAGATCAGTAGGCGACCTAACGAAGACGTGGTATATAAATGGGAGGTCTGAAAGGAGTTAAATGCTGTGGGAAATTAGCACGCAACAAATGCACAACGATGACTTACACACATCGGAATTTGTAGATCACAAAGGATACTGAATTATATTTATTTATTAAATATTTTTAAGAGAAATTTCTGAATATTTATATTATATAACAGAATTTAACCTTTCGTGTTCATCGAAAAATTGAATTGAAACCAGAGTACACCATATATTCTCCAGTAGGTTATTGTCAGTGAACTAGCTGTGGAAAGTTTGTAGATTTATAACAATTGTAGATAACGCGATTTAAAATTGAGAAATATAGTTCAGTGCAAATTGCTTCTAAATGTTTTTTTCTTTAACCCTTTTTAACTAAATTTAGCTTGTTACTTTTGATTTTACTAACTGTCCAAAAATGATTGAGTGTCATTTAAATAGTAATCCTGATGTACAGAACAACCGAGGACCTCGAGCAATGCATGCGGTGTGTGAGAGAACTGTTATGTTAATGCAGACTAAATTTTACGCTCAAAAGGTCGAAACGACAGAATTTTATGAATCGTGTCTTTGTCTGATCCTGTCGCATCATACGATCGTGACTAACGGTGGCTATGTTGAAAATTGGTAAGATTTTTTAGTTGGTCTTTGCTTCGTTAATTAATTATTTATTATTTTCAGCATTTTAGCTATAGTTTTTTAGGGTGATCATAAGGTGTTATAGGGTTATGATGTACAAATAAGAATTCTTGATTACATCCTCCTCTTCTGGAGGTGACGAAGAAAGGCGATGGAGAATACATGGGAATAGAGAATAGATAGTTACGATTATAACAATCAATGTTGGTAAATCTTTTTTCGATAGGAAAGGATGACAGAAAGCAATGAAAGGACGTCGGAGACCATCATCGTGGAGGACCTTGTTGAATATTTCGTTTTTTTACTAAATTTTATGGAATGAATTCTGTCTTTTCATTAATGTTTTTATTTACTTTTTGTTATCATCTTTTCGATGTGATCTTCGGAAATAGAAGACTCTTTAATAGTGCTCGTGAAAATAATATTAAGTTTGCTATGATTATCGAAGTGCAAACGCAACAATTTGCTCTTTGTAAATTTTTTGGGTGGTTTTTATGTATCTTTCCTCTTTATACCATTTTTCTAATTATGATTGATCTTATTTATGAATTTAAGTTCATTATTATATTTTCATTGTAAATTTTCCTGTCATATATTTTTATTATTTACAATTGTATTCCTTTTTTATTTTTTATAATTATATATTTATTAGGTTATCGGAGTGATAAACAGAACTTTATAAAAATGAAAAGTAAAAAGTTCGAGGATTTTTATTAAAAATATTTATTAATAAATCTCAATATTTACAAGATTAAAAAGAACTTTACCTTAATTGTTCAATTTAGAAATTGGGTAGAAAGGAAAGTGTAATTCACTTACTCCAAATAATTTTAAGTATATAAAAATATAATTATTGGAAATATATATAATTATATGTTATTATCAGTTTGTACTGTTATTTCTTATAGCTTGAACAAATAGACGCGATCTACTTTTAATCTAAATTTGATTCAATTGATTGATCGCTTTTATAGACTATATTATCTCTTTGTGTGGTCTATCTCAATCGCAGTTATCTTTGCTGATAAAATTCTTGGAATTCTTTATTTCTCTTTTGTAAATATCAAATTTAATTGAAAATTAAAATGTTCAGATAACTTCTGTTTTTAATTTCTTCCTTTTATATTAATTGTTGTGTACCTCAACATTTTAACAGCAAAAAAAACATAAAAATCTATTTTTTTCATGTAAAAATTACTTATTCTGTCGAAAAACTATTTTTTGTCAATGTAAAAAATTATTTTCCAATGTAAATAAAAACAATACTCTAAACTGTATTGTTTTAATGTACTAAGTAATAAAAATTTTTAAAATGTCCGACTTTATTTTTTAAATCGGTTCTAGGACTTTTCCGCACCGGATGGTCGCACTGCGATAGCCTTAAATCCTTTATTTGTAATTTAAATAAAAGAAATTAATTAAACTAATAAAAAGAAAATTAAATTAAATAATTAAATAGGTAAAATAAACAATTAAATAAAAGGTTAAATTAAATCATTTAAATACGATTTAAATTAAATAATTAAATATATATAAGTTTATATATATAAATAAATGTATATGATCATCACGTTCATATGGTTTTGTGATGATTGCCGCTTTATGAGTCGATCTGTCTCATTTAAATTTTTATGACCTTAATTTTCCAACCAAACTTCTTCGTCTGTTATGTCTTTATCAAAGAAACTCCTTATCTTTAAAATCTTTCTGTGTTGAATCAATTTTCACAGACATTCAAATTATATAAATTCAAAACGTTGACCTTGAGTTGCTAAGCAACTCAGTTAAACAAATTAACAATTTTTTTAGTAAGGAATTTAAAAAATAATGGCAGTTGATATTCATTATTAAAAAGTGAACGCCATTTTTCACAATTTATTTTCGTAATTAATTTCGGCGGATTACCCGCCATCTTCAGACTAAATTAACACTGGCTTTCTGCAGCTTATATATGAGAAAGGTGGTTATGCAAACAATTATGTAATAAAGGCTATATTTGAAAATGTTTAACAGAGAAGTTGAGTGTGAAGCTTGGATATTAATTTTTGGATCCATGGATCTTATTAATAAGGCCTCACACGTTACTCTCTCCCAGTAATTTTTAAATCGATTACACAGAATTTTAAAATCATTTTCTCCGATTTTCTTTTTACATTTTAAATTATGTTCGACAATATTGCTCCCATTATCCAACCGACTATGCTCTTTGATCCGTTTGCAGAAGAAATGTTTAAAATGAAAGTTCATGTGTGTGCGTATCCTGTGTGTGTTGTGTGAAAGTTATGTAATCACAATTTTTAATGTCTGAAAATTTCTAACAATTGGTTTTTTGAGTTAATAAAGAATAAAAGATTTCAATTGTTGAATTAATGAATTTTCAATTATAAAAATGGCAATTTGAAATTGATTTAATTGACGCTTATTAGTATTTTATTTCCAATAAGTTTTAAATAAAAACGAAAAAATTGATTTTCCGTTTACGAATATTGGATCATTAAAAAATTGTCTTCAAAGCGAAATTAATTAAATCATTAGCCTCTATGACGGATTCAGATCTGCAAGAAAACGAATAAATATAAATCAATAATAATGTTTATCAAATAATCAATGAAAATGATTGATATTGCTGAATCTGTGATCAATAAGAAATTCTGTGATGAATATCATTTGATATTTGTACCGGACTATTTGTCTTGTCGTAGTGAATACATAGATGGAAAAGGTCTCCAGTCAAAATTAAAAAATATCTCTAAATTTAAATGTTTTGGAGTACCTTTAGATAATGATCTTATATTTCTTGAGAATCCTGATTTCATAATGAATATAAATGATTTACCAACTTTGTATGAATTGGTTAAAACAATAAATAGTGATGATGATTCAAATTTTGAATTAAATTTAAAAAATCAGGTTCAAAAGGTCATAGATTTCAGCAAGAAAATCTATATGGGCGTGCAGATAGTCATTTTGAATTTGAGTAGAGCCCATCAAGTAATCGACCAAATCGAGAAGATCGAAAGAAACTCTCCAACGGTAATCGCACATTTCGATATTAAAGACGGTCATTTGGTCATGAAAATAGATTCAAAATTAAGTAAATTTATTGTCGACTCAGACAGTGATGATTCGCTCGTTGAATCGAGTTCCGATAAATCCAATCGGAAATTATCGAGAAATAACTCGAATGAAATCAAAGTGTCTTCATCGATCATTCCTGACAACCGAATCAAATCTCAATCAAATCAAATCGATAAACCGCGTCGGAGAACGATCAACAAATTTCTATTGGAAACGAGCACAATATGCGATTTGAAGTCGGTAATCGAACAATATTTGGCGACAAAATTGTGGAAGAGCTTGTTTCCAATTGTCGCTTTGATTTGCAGACGGAGAAATTATGCAATTGTGATATTCAGTGCCAAGAAACTCGCCAACAGTTCTCCACACTATATTCATGTGATATATGTGATTCCAGTTAATAATGAAACTAAAATCAGTGACGATCTAACCGATCCAGTAGCGGCGGGATACAACCAGCAGTCTTAACCGGTGAAGATTTTTCTCTAAATCAATTCTATCCGATTTCAAATCCAATTGATTCTCAACACCCAATCAATTAATCGAATATGAAAGAATATCATTTAAACTTCAAGGAAAACGAAGTCTTTACAAGTTTTAATTGGCTGCAAAAATTGAGGGATGAAGCGGAATCATCGTCCGAACAGTCATTCGAACCAAAATAATCAGAATCTGATTATAATTTGCGAAAACTCTCTGCTGAGATATGAGATACAACACCGGACTTTTCCGCACACGGACTTTTCCGCACCGGACTTTTCCGCACACTGACTTTTCCGAAAAAAAATTACAGAAAAAAATTTCCGAAAAAATATTAAAAATATTTTGAAAAAACCCCTGTTAAAATTTGATCATTATTATTTTACATTTTTTACCAATTTAAAATCTGTTGTAAAAGTAAATTATTAAATATATTCTTAATAAGAAATTTAAAAATAATGGCAAAATTTTATAATCCAGAACGCCATTAAACTCAAATTTTATTGTCGCAATATATTTCGGTGGATTTTCCACAATCTTCAGGCTGAATTAACAACAATTTCGCTGTCTTATATATAGCAAATAGATGATTATGCAAACATGTTACGTAATAACTAATTAAATATTTTCAACAAATTGGAAGAGAGACTTGTTTGGACATTAATGGACGGATTAAGTGATTTAATCAATAATGCTTCACAAGTAACTCTTTCCCAATAATTTTTAAAATTACTGTTCAATATTTTAAAATTAGTAGTTTTCACCTCCGATTTACAACCCTGCATGTGTCCAGCAATATTACTCCCATTACCCAATCGTCCATGCTCCTGAATCCGTTTACAGAGATGACGAGACGTCTCTCCAATGTATGTAGCGTTGCACCCATTACACGAAAATTGATAAACCAGATTGGAACATAAACTCAAAGGAGTACGAGATTTATTGCTGAACATACTTTGAATTTTGTAAGATTTAGAAATGATTTTTAAATTCAAATTTTTACTATCGATTGATTTTAAAATAGACGATTTAAATTTTTTATAACCTTCTGAATAAAGAATGATTAGCGTATATCCATTATTAGAATTTTCATTAGATAATTTATCTGGTTTTAATTCGCCTTTACCCTAATGTTCTTTATTGATTAATTTATCTATCGTCTCATTAGTTAGTTTCTCTATAAATGATTTCGAATAGCCATTTTTCTGCAATAGTTCTGTTAGTTTATCTTAAAAATTTGTTTCCAAATCTAGAGCCGCGAAAAATCTTAGTTGATTTCGAAAGAGCTTGTATGAATGCTGCTCGTGCTGCATTTTCTTATGCAGAAGTAAAAGGAGTTATTTTCATCTATGTCAGAGTTTAATTCGAAAAGTTAACTCTGTTGGGCTGAAAAGAGAGTTTGACACTGATATGGATGTAAAGAAACTGATTAATTCAATGGCTGCATTATCTTTTGTCCCAGTTAATGATGTTAGGAAAGCATTCCAGGACCTTATTCAAATTTTTCCTGACAATGAAAGTTATAATGAACTTATTACTTATTTTTCTGCCACATGTATAGAAGGAATAGCTGGAAGGAACTCATTATTCCCAATTGAAGTTTGGAATCATTTTGAAAGTGCCATTAGGAAGACATCAAAAACTACAAATTGCTGCGAAGGTTTTCATAATGCTCTCAACTCAATTTTTCATTGTAGTCATCCTAATGTATGGCTATTGTTTGACGGCCTAAAGCATGATATTGGCTGTCATCGTTTAACTCTGGTCCATTTTCGATCTGGTCGCTCGGAAGTCCAAAAACGAAAATACATCAATTTACACGACCAATTGTCGAGCGCTGTACAAAATTACAACGATGTAGTTGATAAATTAAGCTATCTACGGTATATTGCTTCTTTCTACTAAAATTGTGGTATTGTATTTAAAATTATGTAGTATAATAAATTTTATCAAATATATATGAACTCTTCCTTGACTTTTTATTTCTGAATTTTATATTTATTTTTTTATTTAGGTTTAAAAAAGTAAAAACATGTTAAAAGTCCGGTCACCGATTTTGTTTATCGATTATTTTTTGTGATTGATTAAATTATAGAAATAATTAAAAAAGTTATCTTTATTTGTAAAATGAACTGTAAAAAATATAAAGTAATAAAAAAGATCAAATAGAAAAAATATATAAAAAATAATTTTTTAAAATCCAGTGCGGAAAAAAAAGAAAATATTTTTCTATGATTTTTATTTATTGTAAAAATAATTTATTTATTAATTTTTTAAAAAATTTTTAAGTCCGTGTGTGGAAAATTCCGGTGCGGAAAAGTCCAGTGCAGAAAAGTCCGTGTGCGAAAAAGTCCGGTGCGGAAAAGTCATGTACGGAAAAGTCTGGTCACCGTTTAAATCAAACTTTGTCGTTTTTGTCTCACATTAAATCAAATAAATTTCCAAAATGATTGTGATATTAAAATGAATAATTCAAAAAGCATGATTAATTATAATTGAATATTTGTTTTAATAATCGATGTAATGTGGTATTTTTCAAATATATAAATTAATCGTCAATTACATTTATTGAATTTTGGTTTTCATATTATTAATATTATTGTGATAATATAACATGGCGTCACGAGCAGGTAAGAATAATTATTTGGACGAATTTCTCTTTAGGGAAAAGAAACAAAACTTTTCGTTTACTAAAAACATTTTACAAGTTCAACCGCAATCAAGGAGCACGTAAGAAATGTTCAAGAGTTTGTTAAGTTATTCACATTCGGGGAAAATGAAAGGAAGGAGGAATCGCAATTATTCCAGAAATATTTCGACGAGGAAATTAACAAAGAAATTCAAAGTGATCCATCCTACAATCTCGAATTGGAGAATATCGAGCACTATACTCAACGACTTTTAAAAATGTTGGAGAAGAAAGAGTCTAAAATAAGCAACATCAGACCTTTGTTCCAAATTACACCAGTAAAAAACGAAAGCATCAGTGACTATGCCTAAAGAATACGCATAGGAAGTCTGGGAATAAAGGAAATGAAAGAAGACATAATGATTGAAGCCTTTTTGGAAGGTATGACATGTAGGACAATTGCAGTGATCGTCCGTCTTTTTAAACCAAAATGACTCGAAGAAGCAATTGATCTTATCAAAGATGAACAAGAGACAACAAGACTCGTCGATGACGACCAAAATCTTTATTGAAACACGATCGAGAACATATGAAACAGTTAAAACTCGAAAACTAGAAACTGAAGAACGAGATCTTTCGACTAAAGGCGATAATAGCGGGAAAAAGAAATAAACCGCAATACAAACAATGCGAGTCTAGATACGCAACTAAAGACATACAACTATATTCAGTGGGGAAGAGAGCGTGTTTTAACTGCAAGAAGATAGGAAATATCGCTAAATTCTGCAAGGAACTTAAATGCTATGGGTGCGAATTGACAAATCACGTTCTTCGAGACTGTAGCATCAAAGGATTAAGATATTTCCAAGAAGTAGAAGAGATTTTGAGCGATGGGCCACCAGAGACAAAAAAATATCGTATCAGAGGACAAACAGATTAATATGATTCATGGATCGGGGTGTAGTAAAGAAAAATCGAAGATGATTTTCAACAAAAAACCAACGTTGGAGGAAGCACATAGCAATAACATTAACAACCACGGAGCACGTCCGAGAAAAAATTTATATAAATACGAATCGACATTAATATCGGAATCTAGACCAAAGAAAGTTAGAAACAAACCAATCGTGCGGTGCAACATAGCGAATATGCCAGTGAAGGTAATGTTTGACACATGTGCTGATCTCAATGTCATTAGCCAGGAGTTGGTTGATAAGATACGAGAACGGAATCCAGCAGTAAAAATTTAAGACTGAAGAATTAAAATCACTTGTGCAAATGGTACTACGGAAGAGTGCATAGGAAAAGTTCAACTAAATGTGGCAATCGGACCATATATTACAGTTCATGTTTTCGATATTTCCTCACATTTTCATCAGATTGAGAAGTATGAAGAAATATGAGATAAAGATAAATGCAGGAGAGGACTGTATTGAAATACAGAATATGAAGATGCCGTTTATTTCGAAGACGATCACCGCAGTGTCTTTAAACTAAGTGGGTCCGCGTTGAGTAGTCGGAATGCGCGATACAGCCGCATAGAGACTCAGAATACTGAATTATACAGAATTATCGTATCAGAGAATATTAATACATGGGGTGCTGCTGACTTTTTTCTCAAGGCTATGCTAGTAGACAATCATAATGATAGAAAAGAGAGGAAAATAGAGAGTTTATTTTTACGGGAGAAAAAGAAAAGCTCAGTGAAAAGGGACTGATGGCAATACGACGATGGAGATGTATGGGTCAGACTGACTAACATTAAAGGAGAAAATATACAGATTCGAACGGGGAGGACTTTGAGGTACGCAGAGGTATATCAGGAAGACGAACAAATGGCAGAAAAAAGATCAATCTTTAGATTATCAAAGGAGAACCAGAAGAAAGAGTAAACCGCAATAGAAGAAATTCTGAAAAGCATTGAGTATAACATGAATGAACCAAACAAAGATGCAAAGAAGAATCTAATGGAAATTATACGGGCTAATAAAGAGATATTTAGTACATACCGATTGGATATTGAGAAAAGTGATCTAACAAAACATAGGATAGAAACTGTAGACGAGAAACCGATTAACTTCAAACCAGAAGGATACCCGAGGGACTAGAACAGGAAAAAATGGAAGATATGGAAAAAACGGAATTATAAGACAAAGCACGTCCGTGTGGAATTTCCCGGTTCGACTATAGAGATTCGACTATAGGGTAGATTACAGGGCCCTAAATGTAAAGACAAATCGTCCGATATTCCCAATCCCATCGTCAGAGGAGATTTTTGATAGTATTGGTGGATCCAAATACTTTTCAACACTTGATCTATTGAGCAGATATCACCAAGTACCAGTGGCAGGGGAAGATATACCAAAGACAGCGTTCAGCACCAGACACGGTCAATATGAGTTTTTCAGAATGCCATTCGGATTATGTGGAACACCAGCAACTTTCCAGAGATTGATGAATTTAATATTAAGAAAAGAGAATTGGATCAACTGCGTAATATACTTGGATGACATTTTGATTTTTGGAAAAACCATAGAAGAACACAACCATAGACTGGAAATGTTACATTCAAGAATAAAACAGGCTGAGTTAAAATTAGCCCCAGCAAAATGTAAGTTTATGGAAACAGAAATAAAATACTTGGGTCATATAATTAATGAAGAAGGTGTGAAAACAGACCCAGATAAAATCAGTAGCATCAAAGAATGGAAGATACCCGGTTGTAAGAAAGAGTTACAAACATTCTTGGGGTTTTGTAACTATTACCGAAGGTTCATTAAAGACTACACCACAATGTCCAATCCCTTTAGCTCGATGTTAAAAAATGATTCCAAATTTATGTGGAGAGAAGAATCGAAAAGTATGTTCTATAAACTAAAAGAACAATTAACACAAACTCCAGTATTAGCCCTACGAGTGAAAGGCGGTAAATATATTCTAGATACAGACGCATCACACGATAGATTGGTGCAGTATTATCACAAGTGTAAAATGGAGAAGAGAGAATTATTTACTACGCATCGAAAACATTAACTAAATGCCAGAAGCAATACTGTATAACACAAAAGGAGCTACTAGCAATCCATACATTCGTTTTAAAATCAAGCACTATTTGATAGGGTCACATATTCTCGTCAGAACGGATCATCAGGCTCTAAAATGGCTCTTAAATTATTTTTCTGACTTTATGATTTCGACTTGTACCGTCTCTCTTTACTTCGTCGTTCCGTGGTTTTGGTGTTCTTCTTTTATTCTCCACCGTTTTCCAATCGTTTTCTTTCCTTGTGTTATATGCTGCAATCGGTGAATTTCTTTTCTTTTTCCCGTATTCATACATCCTCATTTGTATGTTTTCGATCTCCTCTGCCTTTGTTACATCTCGAATCGCTATCTCTTGATCGACGTTATCATCGTCAATCATATTAGCATAGACCAAGTTTGATAGTTCTTTCTTACCAAACTTTTTCTCCACTAATTTTTCGATTATCTCATCTGCTTTGCGGAACGCAAGTGACGGGTCACCGCAACCTACTCTTAACTCTATGAAATTTTTCATCATATCTAAAATAGATTTCTCTTTTGAAAATGCTGCTTGCATTTTTTCTTCGCAATAACTCCCTGGGGCTTTCTCATATCTCAGAATCGCATCTGGAGTCAAGTAGGGTGTTACCAGTAGGATTTTTCTCTCCTCTGATAATCCCATAATCTTTGAATACCTGTTAAAACTTATCAGGAATTCTTCTAATTTGTGCTCGGATACATCGAATGTTTCTGGACCTTTGATGTTCGGAGTCACGTGGTGTGAAGTCGCCATGTTAAGATAACTCACACATTTGACAGAACACTTATTACATTCACATTTCTTATCATCTTTATGATGATCAATAGTATTACTTACACTTAGATCAATCAATCAATTTTCAATATCTCCCATTATAATCTGAACTATACTTGAGAAGATTATTTTATTCAAACATATTTAATTTAAATTTTATTGGCGGAAATAAAATATTATTAGTCATTTTTAAACATCAATTTGATTTTAATTATTTAAAAATTTACAAAAATAAAATCAATAAAATTATTTAAAATTTGCAATAATAAAAATTAAAAAATTTGAATATTAAATCTAAATTTAAATAAATTAGTTTCAGATTATAAGAAATTAAATATTGATAAGCCATCTGGTTAGGATAGGCGCAATCCCAAATCAACATGCAACATTTAAACATGCAAACATTACACAAAAACATCCACACACAAAATATTCCTCACATTTTTATTTGTGTAATATTGCTGTGAGGAATATTTTAAATTTGGTATGTTGAAATTGGTTTGTTGAATTTTGTATGTTGAGTTTAGTATTTGGAAATGTGTTTCTCCCACCCAGATGGAAAATTGATATTTTAGATGTTCACGATAAATAATTATTCGAGTATAATTTATATAACTTATATTTTAAAGTACAACATAAGATATTTAAAAACATTAAAAATATTAAATCTTTTCAAATCTTCATATTAAAATATAAATAAAATAAATAGTTTTAACTAAGTTTTGAATTAATTAAATATTCTTTCTTTACATAAAATAATTTGTAAATAAAATTAATATGTAAATAAAAATTAATACTAAAACTACAAAATCTGAATTTTAAAAATAAAATCAGAAAATAATGAAAAATTTGTTCGAATAATTGTTTATTAACAAACATTAATAAAAAATTACCAATATAGAACGATGTCGAATGACGAGAGTTTTGCTGAGAGTTGTCCATAAGACAATTCTGATTGTAATGAAAATAAAAGTTTGAAAAGCCATGTTGGTGTTCTTAATAATTGCTAATGTATTTATTAAAAAAATCAGGATTTATTTAAACGGGCAAACTGGAAAAATATGCTGATGTTACAATAATTTCTCTTTTCAAATAAAGCACTTTCTGACCTCAGACTCGATTTTCTAAAGCAATAACTTCGAATTTAAAAATAAATCATTCGATTATCTCCGTTTTGTTTTCCTAAACAATCATTTCTAATTTCAACTTCTGACAAATATTTTCCTCAAATCTTCCGAGCATCGCAGATTGTCGCCACATGCTGTGCAGCGTCACCACAACGGGTTGTTTAGTAAAAACGAAGCGATCGACCCGGCGTCAAGTCAACTGATAACCATATTGGTTGAAATATTATCCAGGTAAAATCAGGTCGAAACTCTATTGGGGTTATTTGATTTGCTCAATTATTCAGATATAAACATCAATAATATATTTATTTATTTTTATTTACTCAACAATTGTATGTTGTTTTTAGGATTGTATTTCTCTCATCCAAATTGAAGATTTATATTTTAAATGTTTAGAATCATTGGATTATTCAGACAATTTTAAAATATTAATAAAAAATTAAATTAATATATTTTTATCAATAAATATATAATAATATTTTAAATATATTGAAAAAAGATTTAAAATATTTTTTAAGATTTATTTAATCATAAATAATAAACTTAAAATGAATCAAAAATATTTTTGAAAATAATTTAAGATTAATTTAGTAGTGAATTGTAATATTCAGATACTTATTCAATTAAATATCTTTCAATTTTATTAAAATTCATTTAAAGTTTATTCAAATCAAAAAAATTGCTTTTACATATTATCACTATATTTATTTGGACTTAATTAAACTTTTACCAGATTTAATTTTTTGGAAAGAAATTGAACTCAACGTTAAATTGATTTTAATAAAATCGAAAGAGAGTTCAATCGGATTTTAATGAATGAAAGAAACGAAAACACCGCATGAAGTCTCACTTAGCGAATAAAATCACATTTTGTTTAAATGTACTTCTTAAAACAGATTAATTCAAAAATCTTCATAAATTAGTTTATCTTGATTAATACTCAATTACCACAATGTCAAACGATTCTTTATCATCGAGAACTTTGAAATTCCTCAAAAAGCAGTGTATCCTATCGTTTCTGTCCGTCTTCATTCTCATCATCGGCAGCATGGTCATATTCGACAGTAAAATACACCCGATATCGATCTCGTTCCCGGAGCCACCGGAATTGATCGAGGAGTTGTCGGTGAATGAGAGACTGACGCGGGCACAAGTGCTGCACTTCCGTCGAGTGAAGGGATGCGAGAGTCTGGCGATGGTCGATGGTAATTTGATTGAGTGACCGAATGCGTCTGTCACCGCCGATAATGACGTAATCGCAGATTTTATTTACTCGACGACCCAAGACGGCAAAATCATCAGATTCAACGACACATTCATCGAGATATTCGCAAAAATCCATCCGGCAAATTGCAGTAATTTATTTGGTGGATATCAATGCAATATAATTATAATTAATATCGACGAATCATTTCGTAGTTATAAATATAAATCATAAATCACAAATAAAATTTCCATCTTAATCAAAATCATAACTATATAAATAGAATAATTTAGTTTTTGTTGTTTATTTTATCCATTATATACACTGGCTTCCATAATTGTATACTTTTTTTCTATTTTTTACTAAATCGTGAATTACTTAGGGAGTATAAATCGGTTCATAACTTTTAGATATTTGCCTGAAAGATAATCTAAAAGATGATATGTATATAAAAAGTTTAACATTATTAATAACAAATAGGCATTTAAACAAAAAAATGTATTAAAAGTTTACAATTATGATCGCACAGATACTCAATTACAGTAATTGGGATTTAGTAATTTGTATATCCTCCTTTTGTCTTTAGAAGAGCACGAATTCGCTTTGGTATACTTTCTATTACATTTCGACACTCAGTTTTCGAAATATCATTCCATTCCTTGGATACACGATCCCACAGTTCCAGAATTCCAGACGGAAGGTTTTCATAACGATTCAGCTTTAACTTCAATGAAGA
>MQRK01239271.1:10124-28281 GCA_001938485.1 Girardia tigrina | reverse complement strand
AAGCTGAAAGTTTAACTCTGGACTTTGTAGTCAGACACGTTAATGATTTTGGATCAAATAATTCCGATATTTGATTTTATAGAATTTAAGTTATAATTTTTTTACATATTTCATAATTACTAAACTTTAAAATTTAATCTTTTAATTTTATCTCCTATTTTATCGATTGAAGATTTTTTAATATACAATAAATAATTACTTTTTATAGTCTTATAAATTTACCACTATTAGTTATTCTCCTAAATTAAATATGACTTGAAAATTCAAAAAATATTTTTTCCCATTGTAATAGTCGAAAAATTATGTATGAGTATTATTGAAAATAGAATTCTTAATAAATGTCATGATGAAAGGATGATATTGAATGTTGTTCAGGTCTTTGTGGATAGCCTACCTGGATTCCCGGATAATATTAGGCCATCGTATAGCAAAGAAGGTTATTGGATAAATTTTGACAGCATTCGCCACTCAAAAAACACTTTCCTCACTGATATAATGGCAAATTTTCCATTTTTGAGAAATTCTCTGAAAAAAGTAATTATTAAAAAGTGGCACTTTAATTCATCATAATCTACATTAATATTTTTCAATGATATTTTAGGAGATGCACCCACAAATATGGGTTGTGTTTGTGCTCTTATTTCAGGAAACAATTAAACAAAACGTCATTTCATTAAATTATTTTATTTATTGAAAATATTCCCTCTGTTCTGAAATGATTACATTTGGGATAAATCTTTCCAATTATTTTGTTTTTGATGAACATTAATATTTATAATTGTTCCTAGATTGATAATACATCTTGACCAACAAAAAGTTCATGGTTACATGCCGATGTTTTTTTAGCTTTAACCTTTCAAGTTACAGAGAATAAATCGAAAATGGTCATAGAAAATTGCGTCCAACTTATCAATTGTCTAATAAAAAAAGAAGTGCGATTTTTCAAAGATTTTCTAATGATTAAGTCCAGCATTTCCGCTAAATTAAATGTTGAAAGTTTCAATTTCGAAATTCTAGAAAAATGTTTCGGATCAATTTGGAACAGGTGAAATAATTGCTGAGTCATAATGAGAAGAAAATTTTTGGCAATAAAAGAAAAACTTTGACAAAAAGACATCAAGTACATGCCTATAAATTGGAAATGTAAGTAACATTTTGGAACAAAAAGTCATAGTAATATGTAAGCATTATTTCGGAACAGGCGGAGTACATAATTACTTAATGAAATCATACCAATCGCACATTCTCAATAAACTGCAGACTCTGCAGTATAAATATTTTTTTAGTGATATTAAAATAATAAGTTATTTATTTGGCTATTGTTATAAAATTTGTAATATAATAGTAACAGATTATGAGGTCCAGTTGACAGTACTAATACATGTAAACATCTGACCTTTTCGACCCTCGTTTCTCATCATGTATATGATTAAGAGAGTGATTGTGAAATGACAGATGGAAAATAAATGGCTTAAACGATATAAATGGATCGAGACGAATTCTTTATGGTTTAATTAACAATTTGTAATTATTTATTTAATTTTCAATAGAATTGATTTATTTATTCTAATTACAATTCTTGATAATTCGATATTTAGAATTATAGAACACCTATAAGGTCGTCAAAATAAATAAATAAAATGTTTGATAAGTTAAACTGTTTGGAAACAAATA
Organism: Girardia tigrina; assembly: GCA_001938485.1. Taxonomy (NCBI): domain Eukaryota; kingdom Metazoa; phylum Platyhelminthes; order Tricladida; family Dugesiidae; genus Girardia; species Girardia tigrina. Next base: position 26,607 of record MQRK01239271.1, on the reverse strand, counting down.
AATTAAATTTATTGTTATTGTTAGACTCTTATCGATATTGTTTTGGTATATGTCCAAAATTTTTCTTAAGCAACACATCTATTTTGTGCAAATAAGGATTTGTTTGTTCACTGTAAATCGCTTTTTTAACGTAAATACAAATTATCATGATATTTTCACTTTTACTACTACAATCGCTTGCAATTAAGAGTAAATTACCAGCATTCGATAATAAAGTCTATATTAAAATTGACAATCGAATACAATAAATAACCAATCAAAAGTCATAAAGTACGTAGAAACATACATTAAAAATTAGATGCCGCATTAAAGAACCGTCTTAGTTATAGAAAATAAATTTCTACCCCTCATACACAAAATTCACACATGCTATACATTTATTCCTCGTAATGGCAATTGGCAGAAGGGTCTCCTGTGATTCAAATTATACAGTGGCTGTGTAGATCCCGCCTATTAACAACATCAATATGAGTTTTGCAATATTTATTATTATCACAAGGGCATTCACTATTTGACATCTCTCTTGATCAATATATTTCTGAGTTCAAACTAATTATTTTCAATAAATGAAAATCTGTTAATAAAAATTATTAATTATAAAGAATGTAATTGGTTGAAATTAAATCTAAATATTTTTTAAAAAAGAACATATTAAATTAATATATTAAAATTTTATATTACATTAAAAAATAAATAATACTTTCAAAAATTATTTTAAATCTTTTTACTTTAAAATTAAATTAAATTATTTTTAATTAGTATGAATCAAAGAAAATACCAATCATCCATCTGTGCAGGAGAGGCACAATCCGAATCAACACACAACATGCACATTATCAACACACAATTCAAAACATTCCTCACACCGCCAATTATCAATTGTTTACAAACGATTTATCAAATGTTTTTCCTGAAACACCGCAATCAATAATGCAAGAATTAATTTCATTATTTCATTCACGCATGAATGATAATTCCCCTCCCCCTTATTCGCCATTCCTCATTTTTCGCAAAACTGATAAATAGCAAATCCTTCAAGTTTCTGAACAAGTCATAATCAAAGACTAGTCGTTTTGCAGGCAACAAATGAAGACAGCAAATATATGATGAATAAGTATCTTTATTTGAAGATATTCTTTGTGACTGACTTGTAAAAAAATGATATTCACGACGATTAATGGAAAAAAACATTTTATTTCTACAAAAAATGTCTTGTAAATATATCTTAGGAGAAACTTCCTTAGAAAAATGATTTTTTGATGGTTCATACTAGTTGCATAAAATGTTTAGTTGATTATTTTTATTGTAGATTTTATTTTATATGGATTCATTGTTGTTGAAATGGATGGTTTGGCTTTTTGTTGTTTTGGCTGAGGAAATATGTCTGTTTATTTGTGATGGGTTCCTTTCTTGTTCTGACACCAATTGTAAAATTCAGTGTAGGGAATTCTACTTTATATATCAATAAATATTTCGAAACGAAAAATTCCAACTATAGATAACAACTTTATTTAACATAATTACAACATTCAGTAATTACAATTTAGCTTGTTTAATATTTCATTCCATATTTTTAATCGATTTAATTTTATTATAGGCTTTCAAAGTCTATATACAAGAGTTAGCCACTACAATTAAAATATATAAAATAATATGTACAAATATTTCATTCATCTTTTCTCAAAACTTCATAATTGTATTATTCTATATTATTTGTTTATCATGAAATATTGAAATTCATTAATTGCATGAAAGCCAGTAGAGATAAAATCACTCCTAATTTTACTTTCACGATAGGTGCTGTCTGACTCTATTCTCCACATGCTACTACGTACTAGTCACGGTATTATTGTTCGAGTCGATGAGTTTGGAAATGTTGCTGAAAGTTTACATGATACCAAGGGGTTGAATGTTACAACATCTTCTGAAACTCTTGAAGTCGGTAATCATCTGTATTTGGGAAATTATTACTTGCCATTTGTAGTGAAAATAAATTTGTAAATCTTTTTAATTTTTGTGAAGTCTGTGATCATTTTTAATCCAAATTTATGTGGCACGTAGCGAATTTTATTAGTTGTAATAAATATTTTTACTTTATCCTTCATTTTTGGATTTACAAAGATGCTTTATTATATATTTTACAATATGCATTTGGATAACTTTATTTTACTGTTGATTGCTTGTTATTATTGAGGGGAGGTCCCATTCGACTGTTATTTTCAACAGAATTAAGAACAGCAATGGATGTCAACCACAATAAACCAAGAAATTGATATTGAAAAGATAATTGATAACAATATCGTCAGATAAAGAAAATGTATTTTGTGCTGGTCAACATTCGAGTTACAACATTTCTTAAAGTACAATTGACCATCTTTAATGTTATTCCATGCTAGTTTATTAAATCTGGGGTGTCTCGTGAAGAATGTAACAACGGAAATCGGTCAGGTATGTTTTGGAAATATTGGGTTGGCAACTAAACAATAGCCGATTTGTTCAATGAAAAAGTTTTTTTTTACTTGAAATGAACTAAAATGATGTATTTTCCATTTTATTCGATGACATTTTGCCATCTCTCTGACGAATTGGAAATTCCACGCTCGTGGAAATTATGACCTTTTTCAGCAAAAACTGAATTAAGTGAGATTTTTAGTGTCATTATCATTGAAAATTATATGACGAAGGAAGTAGTCCAGGAATCGAAAACGGGGTTAAGCCGATGGCACGACAGTAGGTCTACTTGGTGAGTGCAACATCAATTCTTAACCAATGTACATCAATTTTTGAGTGGCCAATGATATGTGAGGCCTAGCATTATCATGACGAAAATGGCACACATAATATTGACCAATTCTGGTCAATTTTCCATGACCACTGCATTCAATTTGTCCAGTGTCCGATAGTAGACCTCTGAATTAATGGTTTGGTTCATTGGAAGCAGCTCAAAATACAACGAAACTTTCCAATTCCACCAAGTAGATAGCAAAATTTTCTTTTGGTGGATATTTACCTTTGAAGTGGTTTACGATTTATTTTTGGGTGTTCACCATTATCGTTTTTGATTGACATTGTTTTACGCAATCAACTTATCGTCTCAAGTGATGATTCGTTTTAAAAAGGCTCTTCATTCATTTCGTTAAGCAATGAATCGCAAACCTTGATACGATTTTTCAGATGACATTTTCAATATACTCCTTCATCCAAGTTTTTTGTTTATATGAAATTATTGAATGAACTTTACTTATTTTCATTCCCATCTTTATGTAAAAGTAATGACAAATATTCTTCTTTATTATTTTGATCACAAATCAATTTTTCTGTTGATGGATTTTTATTTAACTTTCTTTCTTGTTGAAATGGTAAGAGTTCATCATATAGAACTTTTCTTTTAATTGAACATAGTGGAAAATGTTTTGTTTTTTCTTTTATTTCATTTGGATATTCTAAATCAACTTCAACAAAATATCCAACATCTGAATCTTTTGATCTATTTAGAACTTTCTCGATATCTGTTGGTTCTTCCCATTTAAAATCTTTATAAGGCATTGCTAAAGTCATAATCCCTGAATATAAAGCTGTTGCATCAATGTATAAGATCCAATCAGGATCATTTAAAGTTTTTATAATATATTCAAATTCCTTTTCATCAACGATTTCTACATAATTTTTTTCTTCTTTTTCCATCCATAGCTTTATAAAATTATTCATGTTAAATAATATTTTACCATCTTTTCTATTTTGTATTGCATATTTAGGTGTAATATTTTCTTGGACATTTCTCCATTCTTTATATTCTGGAATCTTTTCTTCTAAGATTTTATAATTGTGAGCTTTTAATTGTCTATCTCCCATCATTGATGAAATTCCACCTCTTATATTATTTTTTATTAAAAGAAACATAGTTAAATCTGTTAATAAATATAGGTCTATTTTCGATGTTGAAAATAAAACATCTCAAGTTAATGAAGGAGCTGAAACATAATTACATGGATTTAGTTTAAAATTATTTATAAATGCTTCAAAACAATCAGCTAAGATATAAACATCCATTTTTAGATAAACATCGTTATAATCTCCTAGTCATACAATCAAAAGATTTCCATATTTTTTGAGCTCTTTCTTATTCCTCTTCGTTTATTCCTCTTTGAACTAAAACTGAAAAAAATCATCTTTTTCTGGTAATTCTTGTTCATTAAACCTTTCAAATGAATTTATATAATCATATGGAAGGATACCTTTAGCTCTACATAATTCAAAATTATCTTCGCGACTAATTGATTTTAACCAATTTCTTAAATTTTTAAAATCTGAATCTTTTAAAGAGTCTCCTACAGCTTCTAAACTCATACCAAAGAATCATAATGAATCTATAAAATTTAAACATTGATATAAATAAATATAAATATTCTTATAAATAAATAAATATATATATATATATATATATATATATATATATAAATAAATAAATATTCTTCTGCTGTTTTTCCTAAAACTTTTATATAGTCACTTTTTCCATATTCTGCTAAAGCTTTTATAAATAAATGATTGTCATATTTTGATCCATTATGAAATATTATTGGTATTTTATTGGTTTCTTACAATTTATATTACATTCTTGATGAGCTGGACCTCTGTATTTTCTTGTAAAATGATCATCATCTTTAACTTTAACTCCATTTATTTCTTTTTCACAAAGCCAACAAGTGTTTGTACTACTATAATGAATATAATCTTCTTCAGTCATACCTATTTCTTTGTCATTACCTTTTATTAATTGATAGAAATAACAATTTAAATAATCAATATCCTCAATATATTTTTTTAAACTTCTTCAGCTGTTGAAGGTCCTCTATAATAAACAATATGATGATGGTATTTGCTGATATAAGTTAAAACTCCAAGAATGATTAACAGCTTCTAAAAATGTTTTATATTTTAACTCTTGGTTCATCTTTATTACTAACATAGTTAAAATTTTCATATTATTCTTTTAATTGATGATTCGTACTTAAAAGTTTGGTCATTTGTGTTTCTAAATTGCTTCAAAATCTCCATAAACAACAGCTAATGGTTTTAAGAATGCAGAATATCTCTTAAAGTACATTTTTGTTTGATCAATAGTTTTGCCGTTTCTAGTTATTATTTTTGGTACTTTCATCAAAGCTGATTGGTTTTCTTGACATATTCGAGCATGTTTTAGCCTCATTGATGTTCCATATATGTGATCTAAACATCTTTCATATGTGTAAAAGTCAAAATTATTATTTTTACCAAACTGTCCTGCTGTAAAAGATTGAAAATTTTTAATTAGTACATAATGAAAATTTTCTTCATCACTTTCATCTTCAATAATAATTAATAATGATATAACCTTTTCTAGAGAACTGTTTGAAATATAAACCGGTGCTGTATCTTTAAACTTTGGATTTACCAAATAATACACATTTATTCTTAAATTGTTTAGTTTTTCAAATTTTGGGATATCATCAACTTTAAAGGGAAATGAAATATTTTCAAAAGATTTATATTTTGTTACTCTTTCTGGATGTTGATCTACAGGATGTAAAGCTGCTAAAACAGACCATTTGAAACATTCATTATCATTTTTATTTCGAATATTTACTAAATAGTTAGATTTAAATTGTAATGGAATATAGGATGAATTCGCGAAAGGATTAACTCTAAAGCATCAATAATTATATAATTAATAGAATCTAAAACCAGATCACTTGGTGTTAATAATTCACTTCTTTCCTCATAGAATCTTAAAAGTTCTTCTTTGATTATATCAAACTCTGTTTCATAAACACGAGTGAAAAGAATTCCATAGTTAGTTGGTAAATCTATAGTCAAAGGTCAAATTAAGTTTTTGACCTCATCTTGAAAAAGTTAAATTCAAAGAGAGAATATTTTATATATTTATATTACATAACACGCATCATAAGAAAATTCTGAATATCATTTTTTTCTTCTAAATATTCTTCCATACTAAGGTCAGACTTAGAATCTTTTTTACCAATTTGTGTTGAAAAGGTTGGACCAGATATTCTTACTTCAAGATTTGGAATTCTTCTATTATATTCATCATGTTTGTGAGCTTCAAGAGTTGTAAATTGTTTGTTGCATTTATCACAAAGTTGTCTAAATTTACCTTTACACTATTCAAAATGTCGATCAAATCCAGAAAGTAAAAATGTTTTGTTACATTTCTCATATAATTTTGAATTAGGTTCATTTAATAAACCAGCTTTTTCTAAGTGATCTTTAGATTTTTCACGAGATTTCAAAGCTGATGGCTTTTGAAAGGATTTTTGACAAACTCTACAAAATAAATCTTCGCTGATACTCGCCATTTTTTTCCTTTTTTAGTATTTTTTATTTTCTTAATCAAAATCTTTATAACTTTAAAAGTTGTATTTCAATGAATTTCCATCATTTTATATTGATTTTTGATGAATTTTGGAGTATTTTCAGATTAGAAAAAGTAGAAATATCACTAGGTAAAAAATTGATTTATTTTAGGTTTCTGTTAGTTTGATAATTTAGTTTGATAATTTACTAATTTTAGGAGGGATAGCTCAATATTGATTTTCATAAATTTCGATAATTTTTATCCATTTTTTACTGATTTTAACAGGATTTTCCATGATTAGAGACAATCTAGTTTTGTTTCTGTTTTGAAAAAGATGGTGTAATTTAGTGATTTTCTGATTTTTATGATTATAATTTATTTTACCAATGTAGATATAAAATCACCAGGTCCAGGACGGCTTTACTCGAGTGAATGAGTGAGTGAGGCATATGAGGCCGACTTTCGAGGAGTGAGCGAAGCGAACGACGAGAAAAAGGCCGAAACTAAGCCGAAACGAACGAAATGAGCGATATTTTTGCCTGTAAGGAGTGAACGAAATGAGCGACGAGACAGGCAAAAAAACAAGTAGACCGTACTGGACCCCGTGATTTTATATCTACTTTCATGTAGGAGTATGATGGACGTAGCCAACCAGCAACAGGGTGAATTCCTACTAATTGGCCACATAGCGAATATAACTCGGCACGCGATATTGATTCGGCAACTATCTCGTCCTTGAAATGATTATCTCTCATCCATCTCACTGAATTCTTATCTTTAAAGACTTTAACTCCTAACATTCGCACCTCTTTATCCATTGAGAGATTTTCTGGTTTTTTGCATTTAAGACTATATTTCTCGAACAACGTTCTAATTTTGTCAACGAAAATGTCATCGACGTACGGAGTCGGTGTTTTCACGTACTCTAGGATCAGAATTTAAAATCCGCTTGACAATTTAAGTCATAATTGTTGGAGCGATATTTAAACCAAAGCCCATCCTGGTTAGAGCTTACTTTTTGCCATTAATGATAAATGATTGATAACGCCATATTTCCTTGTGAACGTGAATTTGCATATACGCCTCTGCATATGCCTCAAGCATGGAAAATCTTGATCCTTTTCGTCGCCAAGTACGAAGTTTTTCCAAATATATATCTGTTGAGCCACTGTACACGTCTACATAATTGTTTAATTTCCTAAAATCAAAGATCGGTCTTATCTTGGATTTGTTAACTTGCAATATTCCAAAAATTGGTATAGATCCTATCGATTTACCCATTTCATTCTCGTCATAATCGATTAAATAGCCCTTCTTCATGTACTCCTCAAGGATTTTCATTGTGGCTATGTCTTTCGATTTGTCATTATTAAAGGTCGAATGTAGAATTGGTAGATTACTCGGCGCCTCATCTTTCCACTTCCATTTAACAGTTCAATTATCCTTAAATTCCATCTCATAATTGTGTTTGTTCAGGCTAACACTTGGCACAACTCAGATTGTCACCAGCCTTCTTTATTCCTTCTCTTACACACACACCAAATTCAATAACACCCTTATTAATTTTCACATCCCCAAGTTCACTTATAACATCCATACCAATTAAAATTCCCAAATCATAGGGTAAGTATTTCATGACAAAACATTCTACTTTCATAGTTCTATTGTCTATAGTCAATTCCACATCACTAATCCCCACACATATATCATCGCCATTAGCCAAAACAATTCGTTGCTCATTTGACTTTAATGAGTTTCCCTTGATCAACCTTTTCAAAACAACAGTTTTTGAGAAACCCGAATCTACCAACGCTGTAACCGACTTGTTGTTAACAATGACAGTCATGGTTGGCAGCACCGGAAATGTCAGATGGAGAGAGCCGGCGCCTATAAACTCCCGTCTGTTTCCCGACTTGCAATATTTTGCTATATATCCAAGTTGCTTACATTTATAGCAAATTATTTGTCCATTAGATTGCCGCTGAGAATTTTCATACGGTTTACCCTTGTTTGTACCAGATTTCCGTTATGTGGCATACGGGGTTTTGTAAAGGAACTCCTTCTACCGCCGTTGACTTCACCTCGTTCTTTAGAAACGATCTTTCCATCACCAACGTTTTGTACCGCTGACATTGAACTTTGTGTGACGCACTTTTTAATTCCTAAATACCTGCGACTATATTCAACCATTTCGGTTAAATCTTGATCGCCGGCCTGCTTTAAATTCAATTGCAACTCAAACGACAATCCAGCCATAAAGGCTGCCTTGGTCAGATCGTCGATTTTTGATGTCAACATCTTTACTTGAGAAACGTAATCGTCAATAGTTTGTCCTTCGTAATATTTCAAATTAATCAGTTGGATGTTCGCAGATCGTCTGGTTAATCCAAATGAATTGTCCAAGATTTTCAGTACTTCTCTGCACCGTTGCTATGTTTCTTTTCATCCAATTCCATGTATATATTTAACGGAACATCCGTCCACAAAAAAAGGAAGATATGAGGCCGGATCAAAAATCCCCTGGATCATCTTGAATTTTTTCTTCCAAATTTCAAAACTGCTATTTCCATTAAATTTCTCTAAATGATCGAGTATAATTTTTAAATCGCTTATCATTGCCCGGATAGCTTGTAACAACGAATAACAAATCTATAAAATTTATTTTTCAATAAAAAAATACATTTAAATAGATATTATTTAAACAAATAATTATCCATAGTTTTACAAACAGAAAGTTATGACACTATTATATTTTGTCTACAAACACTTTTAAAACTTCTTATTTTCTTGGGATCGCAAAACGTTTTAAAAATGCATACGGTTCTCATCGGTTTTAAGGATTTTTCAACGTATTCCAGATAATTTTTTTCAATTTTTTGCGTGGATTAAACAGGGTGTTTTGCGGGGCGTTTAGCTCTGCAGTCAGTTATATTGTACCCTCTTGCCCCTTACTTTTTGTACCTTCAGTTGTCAATCAGTGCCGTAGGGACCCATATCAAATTAACATTGAAGTTATCTTGAACTTTTTCAATTCAAGCATCTTACTTTAAATTATCAATGTTTGAATGGGCCAATGTTAAAATGTTAAACTTTGAAGATATGCCAGTCATATTGCAGAAGTTAAAGATTATTTATTTGTAAAACATCATAAGAAAGAATTAAAAAATCAGTCACATATTCCTTCAATAATTATATAAAATAATTTTTTATTTGTCCGAAAAGATTTGCAGTAAATATTTGTATAGTACTAAAATATGATAAGCGAAATGTGAATTATCATAATGTCGAGAAAAAAGTTCAGAAAAATGTTTTATAAAGGAATTTGATCTTCAATTATCTCATTATCAATTATGTTTTCAGAAGCAGCTGGCTTGATTTTGGAATCCACTAAAAGTTTGCTTTGGTCCCAGAGTAGCTTGGCCAATGTCTCATTGTTGGATTGAGGATTAGTCGACTCAAGCGGTTGACAATCACTGAAATATTCTCCAGAATGCTTGTGAAGGTCTGGATTGACGGCACAACAAATGCTTGTTTGAGCACCTTCGAATGGTGTCTTCATCACATAAGGCATTATGTATTTTCCGATCTTAATAAATTCATCATTTAACTAAATTATTTAACTAAAGACTACTTTTTCTAAGATAGAAACTCCAGGTACATGTCTCATTAATTCCGTCTGCACAACTCCTGGGTGAAGACTAACGACTGTAACTCCATATTCTTTCAGCATATTAGCAAGGTACTTTGCATGTAGAACATTTGCGAATTTGCTTTGACTATAGGCTTTTATCCTTCCATAATCGTCACCTCTTAGATTAATGTCGGTAACGTTTATAACTCCACGTTCATGAGCTTTAGATGATACAATTATTATTCTTGCTGAATCAGCCGCCTTTATTATATCTAACAATTCATTTGTCAAAAGAAAATGGCCTAAATGATTAACTCCAATCTGCATCTCAAAACCATCTTCCGTTTCACTATACGGGCACATCATTATTCCTGCATTATTTATCAAAATATCCAATTTAGATACTTCATTTTTGAATTGTTTTGCAAATGTTAAAATTGATTTTGTAGAGCCAAGATCAACAATATGAGTAAAAACTCTATTCTTCTCAATATTTGATGATGATAAAATATGATCTCGAGCTTTTATACACTTTTGCTCGTCCCTGCAAGCCATGTGAATGATGCCCCCTCTTTTAGCCAATTCAAGCGCTGTCTCCAGACCAATACCAGTGTTGGCACCAGTAATTAATACTACCTTCCCGTCAATTCTATGATTCAAATGGCACAAACTTCCTTTAATGAAGATTCCCAAGTAATAAATACTTATTGCTGATAAAATGGAAATTATAACAAGTTTTACGAAAACCATTCTAAAATATTAAAGACTAAAATGAACAAATAAACAAATAAATATAAAAAAAATTATGTGATAATTCAAACTTTCTAACAAAAAAGGATTACGAAACTAAAAATAATAAATGAAAATTTCGGTTTGGGGTATAATAAATAAAGTTGCACAAAATGATGTGAGTGTGAAGAACATTTTAAATTGTTTGAATGTGTGAATGTATTAATGCTGTATGTTGATTGAGTATACTGAACTTAGAATGGTGATGGAAATTGGTATTTTTTTTGGTATTTACAGTGATTGAATACTCGAACAAAATTAAAATAATCATTTGATAAGTTTATATTTTTTAAATTAATAATTAAAATTAAGTTTAATATTTTTTTGAAAAGAAAAGCATTTAAGTAGACATAAATAAAATTAATAAAATTTGAAATAAATTCATTTTTAACAATTGGACTTATGCCATTTTAAAAAACAGCTTAATTTTTACTGTTGATATTATCTTCATTAAAAATATCAAGATATTTTTCGATGAATTTTCACCCTTCTTCAGGCATAATTAACAATAATTGTACTGTCTTATACAATGTAAACACGAACATTAAAGATCGTATAAAATCTGTGTTCTAAAATTATTATTTATCCATTTAGGGTTAAACGAAGAACGAAATGTTTTACATTAAAAAACGTTATGAATAATGTCTCTTGTGTTGCATATAGGTGCATAATGAAACATTAGATATTAAATTTCATTGATTTTCGTTTACTCATAATATTTAAGTACTTTAATTTTTATACCCTTGATAAATTCATCAGTTGATAGCGTGATAAGTGTTTGTTACTGTTATGTTGTTCTCATTGTACTTGTTACCATATCTTATGCTCATCATAAAATAAAAGACTATCATACAAATGCATTCAAATAAAATAATAAAATTCAAATTTTAAAAGAGGAAAGCAAAACAAGTTTGGTAAGTTAATTCGAAGGTTTAGTTCGTGGAATATGCAGCAAATGATGTTTGTCTTAAATTAACAAACAATGTAAAATATCAAAATTAATGTAGTATTAATTTAATGTCTCATTCTCAAGCGAGCATTATTAAAATAATATAAAGGAAACCAAAATTTATTCGGAAAATTCAGTAAATCCTTGTGTATTGGCCTCAACAACCACTACTGCCTAATTAATCCCGGAATTTTACTGTGTCACAAATTAAAAAAGTCAATTTTAACATTTCTTATTGTGTACCTCATCAGTTTTGTCGGCTCGATGCGTTGTGTAAATGATTTTTTAAAAAAACGCTTGTAATTTATTGAAAATTTTATTGAAATACAATTCTCTAGACAAAGTTCAATATCAGTCTTATTATTATTATCATTATGACTGATCGTATCAAGATTGATGTTTTGGTGTTATCGTCCCACACCCAACACATTATTTCTTCAGTCTTAGGTTGAGAGTCATTAACTCATGGGTTCTTGAAACCATAAGTACTGAAATGCGTATTTTTTTAGTTTCATTGGGCTCACCTCTGACAAATCACCATAACAGTCAACAAATGGCATATTCATGTTCAAGTGAAAACAAAATATCAAATTCTAAAAAATTCTACGTGGTTTTTTTTCACAAAATAACAGAAACTATAATTAATCCTGAGTAAAGACCTAACAAAAATTAAATTACATAACGAAATAAAGATCAAATGTAATTAAGCAGCATAATAAATGACTAAAGTCTTCATGCATTAAAAGACACTCATATTATTATTATAAATTAAGTTCATTTTTAGTTACAATTAACAATTCAGGGAAACAATGTTTGCGAAATTATAAATTAAATTAACATTAAGAGGTCTGATGAAAATCAGTCTAAGTATAATTATGATTCATAAGTTTCATGTGTTCTTAAAAAAATAAAAAGACAATAAAAAGATTAGGTTTGAAAATGTATGATAAAGCTAAAGCTCACGGCGTAGATATACTAAATATGAAGTCCCACATGCCAAGGAAATAATTATTTCCTAAGAAAGTGTTAAAGTAGTCGAAGTAACGTTATTCGGTTGGTAAATCATGCAAAAATAAATATAAACAGAAAGATTGTACCGTCTGATACAAATAATTAATAAAAGTAATTAACATTAGGCCTTGTTAAGTTCGAAGTTTTCACTCGAGACAATATTTAAATTTGAATTCAAATTAAAAGTTAACATAACTATAAAATTTCTTATTTAATCACAAATCTTTTTGTTTAACCATAGTTTTCTAAAATTGTATTTAATAATTTATGTTTTTTAATTGTAGAATCAGAATTGTGGTAACGCAATAAAAAAGTTGTTGAGATTTTGAAGAATAAATTGTCAATTTTTTAAAGACTTGAAATTTTAAATCTATTTAAATACAAAATATCAAAAAAAAACAAATTCTAGTGATGTCAAGGATATCGAAACCGATTGCCAAGTTACTGACGAAAATCGATAGATTCAACCCTGAGCCTTTGTTGAAACTCGAGTCCTGCGTAACCGAGGTAGTGTTGCATGGCACAAACGATAAAGAGGTGAATTTGACTGTTTTGAAATTGTATCAGTTTTGTTCGCATTTGTACAAGGGTATATCGAGATGATCATCATCCCCTAGACCATCACTCAGTTGCTGATGATCGATCTGGCGCTGTGCAAATATATTTTGGATTTGGGAACACTATTATAAGAAGAACCGACCCTCATTAGGACCAAAATTCTTGATTATACCGATTTTATATCAGGGTGGCCGTCTGAGCTCCTAGGCTTATCGGAGGTGAGAGTTTTTAAAATTACTACCAGACTAAGATTCATACCACCAACGCTAGAGTGCAGTAACCGACCTACAAGGATTGCTCTGCCATTTTTGGTTTTCTTCAGATAAAAAAAAAGAGATAAGAAAATCGTATAAAAAGTGTTAGGATATATATATATAAGTCGCGAGTCTTAAAAAAATAGAAAAAAGATCTACTTAAAAGTATCTATTAACAAAATCACAATTTGAATGCAAACATTTATTTACAACACAAACAGATTCTTCACAACAATTTTCAGAGAACATCTTTTTTTGATTAATATAGTTTTTGATTACATATTTCAATATGAAAAAATTAATGAATGGGGAAATTTTAATATTACATTTTAATTTCTCATAATTTTTATTGGATAAAAAGACATTATGTAATTTTTAAAATAAACATTAATTTTTAAAAATATTAAATTTAATAAGTTAAAATCGTTTACTGAAAATATTATTAAAATTCATAATTATCAAACTTTAATTAATTAGTACTTTAATTTAATATCATTAAATTAATTTCATTAGATTCAAATAATAAATCAATAAACATATCAATCCCGTCTGAGTAGGAGAGTCACAAATCTAAACAGCATAAAAACAACAAACTTACAACATTCACAATTATCCCTCACAGTATAAACATAATTTTATAGTTCTGTGGAGAAAAGACGTTAGATAGTCATGTTAATAGTGGTTTAATAAATAAGTGTCACACTTTTGCTGCGACACATTAAAGGAAGTTTGATGGCTTTGCTATAAAATTGTTGGGTATTAGAAATCTTTAATTTTAAATATTTATTTTTTAAACACAAATCTTTATTCTTTAAACTTTAATCTTTAAACTTTAATCTTTAATATTTAATCTGAAATCTTTAATCTGACTCCAATTAATCAGAAAGGACTTCCAACATAAATATATAAATGATTGAACACAAAAATTCTTTTTCAAAACTTTATTTTTCAATAACACAAAATAGCACACAGCTTTTTATTGTTCAATTCAATAATATAAATAGACGTATTCACAAACGGATATACGATGCGAGTTTATCAGATCACAGTTTGTTAATTTTCAAACTCTAAATCTTCTAAACGAACGATAACCGTTAAACCCTTAAAGTCAAAATGAACTTTCTTCTCCTATACGGGATACTTAGTTCGACTTCAACTTCAAGTAAAGAAATAAAAATAAAGAATTTAAATAAATTTACTCTACACGGATTCTTCTTAACAATTTGTTACAGGAAATTATTTGTGTCCCTATGACTGAATTCGTTGTTGTTTATATATTAGTTTTTTCTAACCTTGAAAATTGATCAAATAAAACAAAGACCAAAATATTTTTAATTTTCAATTCCAAATTTTGATAAACTAAATATTATTTTGTTTAAAATTAATAATTTTATCAAAAGAATTATTTTAAATTTTTTCTACATAAAATTTTATCAAAAGTGTTCATATGTATTTTCGAAACCCTAACAAAATGTAACAAGGAGGAGAGGTTGAAAACATGAGTTACAATTTTTAATAACTTAATAAAATGTTAATCAATTTTCTATCATAAAGTTTTATCTACACTTATTTTTTTTGTATTTTGGGTATTTAGTCTCCGTCGGTTTGATCAGTTGGGTCAACTCGATCGGTGTGGTTGATCTGGTAGACTCGATTGATTTTATTGATTTGTTCGGTTATCCATAGGAATTCAAAGCGCGAATAAACTCCATAAAAGTTGAATGGTAAAAAATAAATCCGTCAATGAAGAAAAGAAAATTTTGTTGTTTTTGAAAAAATATATTTTCAAATAAATTTCATTTAATACAATTTTTATAAAATTCAAAAGAAAAACTAAACTAATTTAACAAATTAAAATAAAAACAATTATTAATAAAATTGAATTATACAATAAAAATTTAATAATAAAAAATTACAATAATTAATAAAAATCTATAAGGTAAGCGCTACACAACAATTTTGTTTTGTTACACTGAAAAAAAGAGATTTTAATAAATTTTTGAGTTACATAATATTTAAATAAATCGATTTAAAAAAATAAAGTCTACAGAAAAATAGACTTTTTAAAACCGCTAAAGCTAATAACTTTTACTGCTAGATAAATATTAAATATTTTTATGATTTTAAACAATTTAATTGTGATCGAGGATGAAAAAGATTTCAGATTTGAAACATATTCGATCAGTTTTAAGCATAATCATCAAAATTTTTTTATGAAAATATAAAATATGATTAATAAACATATGATCAATTATTCTCGCTCTATTGAATAACACATTGTAGCCGTGCAAATTGACAAACAGTATGTGCTTTTCTTGTAATAAACACAGAGGATTGTTTTAACAACACAAAAATATACATGGATATATAAATAAATCTAGTTTTGTTGTTTTTAACTTAAGTATTACTTAAAAAATCAACTCTTAAAAAATATTTGAAAACATATTTATTCTGTTCTGCAGTTATAAATATAATATAAATATTATGTAAGTTGAATACAATGTAATCTTTGACCAATTTCTAATAATTCAATAAATATAGTATTTTTAGTACAATGTATTTATTTTCATTATCATTTCTCTTATTTAAGCAAACAATTATTTTTTTAGAAATTACATAACATGGTGGAAGTGGGAGTTATTATTCCATGCAATGGGTCCGTGTTATTTGTCAAAATTATTTTTACTTGATAATATGTAGGTTACAGAGTGTATTTAGTTCGCTAGATAAAATTATTTGCAGTGGTATCTGAGGAAATGCTAGTTAGACTCAATCCCTTATAAGTATCATCCCTGTCAGTGAAGGATTATCATTAACTAACGCGCTCGGCCCGCTTCGCGGCCCTCTCTTGCCGGGGGTTCAATGTTATTAGATCACGCGACTTTTTTCTGAAAGCATTTTTATTGAAAATTTCAGTGTTTCGAGTATAAAAAATCGTA
>MQRK01239264.1:27855-39547 GCA_001938485.1 Girardia tigrina | reverse complement strand
ATGTATCATTAGTAATGGAGCATATTTTGAATAAAGCTTTTTTTATCGTTCTTTTGTTTTTAACGTATTTCTTTTCAAAATTTAATCCGCATTTCATACTTGTACACCTAATATTAACAGATGAATTCAGTGTGTAATGATAGATCCAGTTACAAAATTAACGAAATCATTTTACAATAACTTTTCTAATTTTATTTGAGATTACTTAAATCATTTTAGGATACACTTTTTTTATAATATTAATAATATAATATTAATACAAAAATATATTTCTGGTAACCAATTAAAGTGATAAGAAAAAAAATATTTTTATTGGTTTTCATAAAATTTATGTAGATATATAAGTAATTATTTTTTTAATTTAAGTTAGTTTGAGGAAAATGTGTGACCATTTGGACAATCTAATATCTTTTGACAAGTATCTTTTAATGATCTACCCTCCAATTTGGATCATAATCGGATGTTTCAACAACATTATTATCTTGATTTTAATGACTTCCAAATTACGAAAGAGAAGTTCTAATCAGGATCATATAACGATTTACTATTGGGCCCTCTCTATTGGTGATGCATTGTCTTGTATATTTCAGATGTTACCTTCGTGGATAAATCGAACCTTTAGCTACGACCTTTATTCGAAAGCGGAAGTATTTTGCAGAATCCTACCAAAAACTCTCCCTTATACGTTTGGGGATTTCAGCATTTGGTTAGTGGTCGTAATGACGTTTGACCGATTCACAAGAATATATTTCCCTATCCATTTTAAAATGATATTCAAAATCAGAAATGTGTATCTTTCTCTCATTACCTTAATGATATTAGCAATTGGAAAAAATTTAATTTTTTCATTTGAAAAAGCGATCGTTCTTACTTGTCAATTTAACAATCATTCCTTGGTCGCGAATTACTTCCTCTCAGGAGTGGATAAAATCATTTCATTGATCTTCGTGTCCATTCTCCCTGTAGGGTCGGTCTTTATTCTAAATATCCTTATACTATTGAAATGGAAAAAGATTTTTGAGAAAGATTTCAAAACGAAGTCTGACACCTCTAAAGGTCGCATATCCAAAAACTCAACTAGAGTGTTTTTATCCATTTCTATTTCCTTTTTCATTTATCTGACACCGTTCTTTTTAGTTTTGCCATTTTCAGGTTTTACATTTCCAAACGAGTGTATTAAAATCGAATATTTTGTTTTATTAGATATAACTGAATGTATTTTCTTTCTTAATCACATTACAAACTTGTATTTTTATGTTTTGCTATCAAAATCTTATCGGAACGAATTACTATTTATCCTGAGGAGATGTCTTCATCCATGTTTCCAAAATCAAGTGTCCCCCGGATATCTAACCGATCACACCTTCACTGAAAATTAATTTTTAAGCGTACAAAAAGGATCAAAAGCATAAACATATTTGACCAATTTCATTGTCATGAATTTTTCACTCTTAATTGTTTTCACTTTAGTCTATTTTTTAGATTTGTAACATTTTATGAAGTTTCATTAGATAAATATATAAACTTGACTCTATTTATTTCGGTAATTTATGTATAATTTAAAAATATTATATCATAAACAGAATTAATACTAAAACAGCCCAGCTGCGTCCTTTTGGATCAAAGTAAACTTCAAAACGTTGATGGTGAAAGAAAATCGGTCATACTTTTCTGATTTTTTGTGATTTTTACTAAACTATATAGATGATTCATTCACGGTGTTTTTGAAAGAATATATTTTTAAGTTGCGATTTAGGATCCATTAACCCATTACAGTCAATTACGTCGATTGTTGCAAATAAGTCTTATATTGACTTTATTTGGGGTGGTTTTCCTTGATTAAGCCTATCTCTAATGGCAAAAGGTCTAGGAGGTTAGGAAGACTATCATCATGATAAATATCCCTATAATTCGACAATACTTTTATCAATGTTAGGGGTTCTTTTTGGTGAACTGTAAATTTTTGATATTTTAAAATTAAAAATCATATTTATATTTGAGATAAATTAAAAATAATGTTCTACTAATTAAAATGAAATAACTTTTTATAAAAAAAATTAAGTTTATAGATAATATTTTTACGAATTAAAATGAAATAAGGTTTCATAAAAAAATATGGTTTATAGGTAATTAAATTGGAAAAACTTTTTGTAATAATTAGGTTTTAAAAAATCACAATTAAAATAACAGCTTCGGAGTTAAAGAATATTGCAAAGAATATTTTGATATATCTTGTAACACTATTTAAAATAAAAATCATAATGCTTATTGACTTTAATTGTCAAAGGAAAAGTTTTGTTAAAAAAAATAATTTATTGAATATTTTAAAATCAAGTTCTAAAATAAAAATCATGTTTTATTGAAGTTAATTGTCAACGGAAAGTCTTATTAAAATAATAATTTATAATTGAATGATTTAAAATTATAGAAAAAATATTTAGGAATAGAATTTTTACAGGACATGTCCATTAAAATATTTTTAAAGATCTAAATTTATATTTCAATTAATAAACATTGTAAAAATTAATAAAACAAAATATGTTTTATGCAAAATTGAATAAAATAACACACACACGTACATACACACACATATATATATATATATCGATATTATTATTTATATTTAGAATTTTAAAATCTGGTTTATGTAACTGAAATATTGTTTCTCATAAATTTGTTTGAATAATGAAAGTTGTATTAGAAATAAAGTTTGCGAATAATGACTTTGGATTTTAATCACGAACCCAATAATCACCACTGAAAATTGTTTGTTTTTTAACCTATACTGTTTATTCAATAGTTTTTAAGGTGAACTACATTTATAGGATAAGATAATAAATTTAAATTTATTGATTTGTCTCATAGCATAGATATTTTATGTAAAATCCTTTTAGATTTGATACGTAAGCCGTCTGTGATACATATGGCTGTTGTAGTAATAAAAAATTTTCGGCTGTTCAAGTGTTAAGTTATACAAATTTAACTGAAGTGATAGAGCTTTATTGATTACACAATTTTAAAAATCTTAAATAATAAGGATATTTAATTTCAATTTTATTTGAATTATGTTTTCTTTACCGTTTCATTTAGCTACGGAAATCTATTTTAATAGACTTTTTATCTGTTTCAAGGACAAAATTTATCAAAATCTTTAAAGAATCTAATCTACCAAGGAATTCAGCTTCTTTGAATTGTGATTACATGGATAAAGGAAGTCTTGAAGCTAAAAATGTTTAGTCTACCAATGCAACACTTAACTCTCCTCTTTCTTTCAACTTAACTTATTTTAGCTATTAAAGCCTTCTTTTTATAATTATTCAATTTAATTTTTAGTTTTCCTATCTTCTCATGGACATCAATTATAATGCCTACCGATTTTACACTCGTTGTTGAATCTTATCGCCTGTGACAATACATCTTTATTTATTCAATGTATTGAAAATAAGTTGAAAGGAAACGTAAAAAGCTATTAGATTTCTTGGTAAATTGAATTCATCAAATTACATATTTATCGGCTAAGGCGCTTAGGATAATATTTATTCACAAAGGAAGTTGATTAATTGAATAAACTATATTTCTTTTAATATCACATCTACATAAAAAGTTTTAGTGTCTATTTTTGAGGCTAAAGAATAATACTTTATTTTTACTTATCGATGTCTCGTAAAAGCTGTAATTGTGGCATAAATAATAGTTTACATACAAACTAAAATAGCATTTAACGTAAAAAAATAAAGATCTGAAAGGTTTAATCTTTAGTTTTTAAAATTGCTTATACTAAATTTAATACAATCGTCTTAAGCAAACCGTATCATATCTGTATGTCACTCAATATGTGACTTATAATGCTTATGATTATGATGAGTTAGTTAAAATTTTCAAATTCGCTAGATATTTTATTTAACAGTTCGAATTTAAAATATTAAATATTTGTCAAAAACCAAAAATTATTTGAAATTTAATATTGTTAAAAATAATTATAATGTATAAAAGATATCTTAAAGTCAAAAAAAATATGTAAGATTTAATATGGTTTAAAAAATTGATTAAAATTATACATTAGGGACATAGATACATTGGAGAGGCATCTCGTCATCTCTGCAGACTGATCAAAGAGCATAGTCAATTGGATAATGGGAGCAATATTGATGAACATAATTTAAAATGTAAAAAGAAAATCGAAGGAAAAGATTTTCAAATTCTGTTGAATCGATTTAAAAATTACTGGGAGAGAGTAACGTGTGAGGCCTTATTATTAAGATCCACGAATCCAAAAATTAATATTCAAGCTTCACACTCAACTTCTCTGTAAACATCTTCAAATAGAGCATTTGCTACACAATTGATTGCATAATAATCTTTTCATATATAAACTGCAAAAACTTATGTTAATTTTTCTGAAGGGGGCGGGTAATCCGCCGAAATTAATAACAATAAATTTTGAAAAATGGCTTTCAGTGTTTGTTCACCATAAATAAATATATTTAAGATTTAATATTATTAATAAAATTATTAAAATTATAAAAAAAATTTATAAAATTAAACAACTAATTAAGATGTAATATTACGGCAAATAACAAGTTTAAATAAATTAACATTTCAATAAAACTTATAGAATATGATAAATTAAAATTAGGATAAAGTTTAGGATAAAATTTTTAAACCAAATTAAAGAAGGAGTTGGATAAATGAAAAATTTAATTAAAGAAAATTTGTTTGATAATGTATGTTTGTTATATTAATAAATGTTTGTGTTAATTATGTAAATAAATAAATGCTACTTACAGTGATTATTCTTATTTTTTAGCGATTCTTCAAATCGTTTTGAAATAGAATATTATCGTTCTTGACTTTGGTTGATTATCCTGGACAATATTCCCTTTTAAAGTCCATACATTGAGTCCTCAGAATCTTTTAATAATTTGAACATATTTCATTATATTTATCTGACGTTGGTCTTAATAATGTGGACATTTATCCGCAAATTTCACAGTTTTTCTAATTGTATAACGGATTTCTTCTTTATGCTGACAGAACTCTATTTAGCCAAGAGAATTATTTTTATCTTTTGAAGAAGGGAAAATTACTATTACATTTATTAATATTATTAAGATTTATTAATACTTTTATATCTTTATTTTTTGTGTAATATAAACTACTTTTAATTTATAAGTAGATCCTTTTCAATTAATATCATCCAGGAACTTCGATGGGACCATTATTTTCCAATTTATGAGACCTTATAAAGTTTTTTTGATCAAATTTTTACATTATCATTTATTATTATCTAAAATGAGTAAGTGTGAACATAAGTAAACATAGTTTTCTTATTAAATCGATATTTTTCATATTAAATACAAAAATTTTTATATTAGATACATATGTTTTTCATATTAAATATTAATATCGATTTCATAATTGAATTAAAAAAATTTTTAAAACAAGTTAATAAAAAGTCTAGTGACAATTTAAGTGCAATTTCCTTATGTTATTCGATGCCCAAATATTAAAACGTTTATATCAGTATTTGACTATGATTAATTTTTTGTGACCGAACGAAAGGATATTTTTGAAAACTTTCTTCAGCAATATTGTTCTAAATTATTGCAGGAATCGATTGGTAAATGTTTCAAGTCGCTAAGTGGTCTGGTTGCCGAGATATAGGCCAAAAACTGCATTTTTCGAGGTTTTTTGACTTTTCCGGGAAATCCAGGAAGGAATTCCGGGAATTTTTTGGCCCACGATCATCCTCCGAACTTGCTTAACATATTTGCTTTTGGAACTAGCCCTCGATATTGCTTCGTTGAGGAGGAGATACGACTTAAAGCTGCGGACACACATCCATCCATCCATCCACACAGAAATAACCAATTAATAATCGCAATTGTCAGTATGGAAATTGCGCTAAAAATTGCCGAGTTCGTAAATTCGGCAAAATGGTTGCTGAATACACGAATTCGGCAATTACACATATTCGGCATAACACACACATATATATATATATATATATATATATATATATATATGTATACATATATATAGAAAGTAAGCTAATATAAAGTATTAAAAAACAAAACAAACACTTGTTTAAATGTTGTCTTGAAGTGTAAAATTTAAAGTATATAATTGCTGAATGAGAATTAAAAATAAATGATTATCAAATCGACTTCTGTTCGTGTCTGCTTTCACCGATTATAATTATGATTTTTTTCAGATGATATTACCGGCATGTTGCGACGCACTTCGACAGATCTAGGCGTTCCTATCGACTGTAAATTCGGGTCACCAGCCGACGGCCCAGTAACACTAACCGCCATTCCAAGCGGCACCGACTGCAATATAGACGGAGAAACGGGACTGGAAGTCGTCACCGACGGGACGAAAGTTCCACACTTATCAAAGCGCAGACAGGTTCATGGCGCCCATTCAACCGACCGTTTCACATCTTCACTCGGCAACTTCCCAAACAATAAAGAGATGCTGGCCACCATCGCTCGTCCCGGGGACCAGCACCTCAATGATTAAAGATATATTAATTTCATTTTATTTTCATTAATATTTTTAAATTGCCGAAATAATTCGACGGTTTAACACGTTTAAAATATCAATCTTCCATCTGCGTGGGAGAAACACAATCCTAAAACAATATACCTAACAACACATAATTAACACCATTAAAATATTCCTCACACATACATCATTGATTGGTTTAAGTGTTCATAATTCTGATGTTTAAATATCACAGGAAAATGTACTACTATTTTTTGTCACCTGCAGCATCAGAACAATATTCATCAATATCCATACCCAAACCTCAAATCAGAAACTTACTAAATAGTCTGAATAAAACAATTAAGTCAGACGATCAAAAAATAATTTATTTTATTGATAAAAAATATTTATGAAGAAATATTGAATTTTGATAATAAAAAAAATTTAAAAAAATTAAAAAAAAATTGTTTAAATTTTATACTCTTTATGCAACTCATTTACTAAAAGTTAAAACGAAAACACGGAGTCTCATTTAATATTTGATGAATGCTTATCTGATTTAGTAAGTCTCTAAATAATAAAAAAAATATTTGATGACAACCAGTCAATCAAGTTTTTTTTATTATGTATGAGGCTGAGTTTGAATGTGATCGAGTAACCAACCAAACAGGGCTATAAATTTGGAGATTCCCTCTGGGAGCGTAATCCCAGTCGAATAAAGTGAAGTTCTTTAAAATTAAACTTGCTTTCTCCGCTGATTCAGATGCTACTATGTTATTTACATAGAAAATTATACATATCTATAAATATTAACCATTGTCCTAAGCATTTGGTGCATCATAGGTTAACTATGTTTTGCTGCTGTTCTATCTTCTATTGAGGGATCTTAAGTTAAAAAATGTAATTCCCTAAAGATAAAAATGTGTTTAAATTTTTAAGGTAAAAGTTTTAATTTTATAAATTGTATTAGCAGAATTATGATAATGCAAAAATATTTTATTGTATCTTTCAATTATTAATGAGTTTTAATGGGAATCTTTACAATAAATGAGCATTATGTTTTTTTCCCATTCTTTATGAAAAATTGTTTCTGTAAATAAATAAATCTGTAAATAAATTCAATTGATCCTTAATTGAATTTAATGTAAAAGTATTCTATTTGTCAGAGATACTAATGCTTTTAGTATAAATTGAGATTATCAACATTTGGCTTCAGTTGATTAATATCATATGAAGATAGTTCAATTATTTTAGTCTAGTTGCATTTTGTAATAAATAAAAATGTTAATTCTTAAGTGGCTCTGACGGATATAATTGTCAGCAACAAAATTGGCGTGTATTACACAATACCTGAAACATATATTCGTATGAAGGTAAATAGATCTACGTCAATTCAGCGTGGCGACAATTCAGCTAAAAATATAAAATTATAAATAAAAATTAAGAACTTTTGATTTATATTTATGTTTTTGGTTTTTCAGTCGAGTTTTAAAATAATGTTTAACCCTTTCCTGACTATTGATGTCATATGGAATCATGTTTCATTTTAATATTTTATAGGCATCTATGGAAAAATACAAATAATATTTTTATTTCTGATCAATAGACGAATATACACATTATTCTTACACATGTTTTGTCAAACGCCATTTTGTTTTTATCATTTCAAAGTTGTAAAAGTGATTTAAGGATGCCAATTTAATTCTTTATTCAGCCAGGAAAGGGTTAATATTTTAAATGACAGTTTTTGAAATGCGAAAAATGCTACAGCACATACGATCGAGAACTACTGGCCATATATAAAGCCTGCAGACATTTCCGGCCTCTTCTGGAAGCTTTGATTATGACAATTTATTCAGTTTACCGGTCCCTCTCGCACAACCAACCAAAACATCAGACGAATCGTTAATGTAGACTTCTGAAGTTCATATCAGAACTGAACCATACCATTGAATACTGAACAGGTCACTCACACACTGTGACCGATGTGTTATCCAGAAAAGACGTCATGGAAATAGATGTCTCAAAAAGCAAAATATTTCCTTGGCCTTAGCACGTCAAATTAGGCAAACAATGAACAGAGCTAAAGAACCATCCGGGCGAATTATGAAGAAAGAATAATAAATAAATACTACCACCGTCACAGAGGAAAGAAACTTTTCATATGCACCTTCAGGGGGGTCATCCAGGAATCAAATGTACCAAGAAACTCATTGTTCGATCGCATATGTGACCTCAAATGACGAAAGACATTCAAAAGTGGTGCAAGGAATTCCAAGAATGTGCGAAACTTAGATTCATAGACACATCAAATGTAAAAGCATGCTATTTTCACCAACGAGAAGATTCACGAAATTTACATGGATATTGTGGGACCGTTTCCCACTATAAAACAGTAAAGCATTTATAATGATCGATATACATGGTAGGTAGAAATAAAACCAGCCAGAAAAATCACGACCGAAACGGTAGCACGAGCCTTGAACGAAAACTGGATATCGAAATTCGGTATTCCCGCCGAAATAGTGAGCGACAGGGGCCCTCAGTTTACCAGTTCTTTATTTCAGGAATTATACCAACAGTTGAACATCAAATCCATTCAAACAATGGCATAACACCCACAATCCAACGGGAAGGTGGAACGACTTCATTGGACTATGAAAGCTACAATTATCGCAACAATGCACAAAAAACATGGATTCGCATACTGCTCACGTGAGGTTTTTCTTACGATAAAGTTAGGACGCATTGGACTGTCACCCGCAAAAAAAGAATACGGCGCTAACCTCGGTATGCCATGGGGTTAAATTCCATTAGCTAGAAGAAGTGTCAATGGAGTGCATTAGAAACATCGCGAAAGCAGAAAGATATTCACACGAATATTTCAGAATAACGTAAAAATTCCGAAATCAATCGAATACTGTAAGTTTATGTATATTAGAAAACACATCATATCCTCGCTTGTATTCAGTACTGCATAAAATAAAACAGAAGAGCTCCAACTATTTTATCATGGACGACGGGACGTCATTATCGGTCGATCGGCTGAAACAAGCTTTCACCTCCACTCACGGTGTTTCTGAGGGGAAGAAATGTAATGATATAATAATTGTTTGATATTAAAATCTTTACATTGAAATATTTACTTTTTAAAATACAAATCTTTAGTCTTTAATCACTAATCTGACTCCAATTAATCAGTAAGGACTTCCAACATAAATATATAAATAATGAACACAAATTCTTTTATGAAATTTTAATTTCGAATAACAAAAATTAACACGTCGAACAATAATAATTCAATTATTTAATGACAAAACACAAATCAATATTTCGTGCGAGTTAACAGATTACAGTAAAAACTGTGAATTTCCAAAACGAACGAAATAAATAAAACCGTTTTCTCTCATACGGGATACTCAAGGTTTTCTATAAAGAAAAATTATAAGAAAATACAAAATATGATTAATAATTTTACTTTCTTTCCTTTTTAACTTTTGGGCAACCTTAACTAAATTTGCTGTTGTTTACATAGTAGTTTTCTTCAACCTTGAAAATTGATCAAATTAAACAAAGACTAAAATATTTTTACTTTTCAATTCCAAATTTTGTTAAACTAAACATTATTTTGTTTGAAATTAATAATTTTACCAAAAGAAATATTTTAAATTTTTTCTACATAAAATTTTGTTAAAAGTGTTCATATGTATTTTTCGAAATCCTACCATAACTTTATTTTAATGAAAATAAATTATATATATTAATGCAATTTAAAAGAAATTAATTATTTGTTGTTTTAATAATTGAATGTAATAAGAAATAAAACTTAAATGCTCGATTTTGTTTTATATTCAAATTATGTATTATGAGCATTGAGAGTTGATGGGTTCTTGATCAATAATTAAATTTCTTAAAACAAAAAACTTTATTTCTATCAAATAACAATTATTCAAACGTATTTTGTTGAGGAACTTTTCTTTTTTTCTTTTCTACTAGATTAATGTTACATAAAAATACTGGTATACTATTTATTAAAAGCGTTATTTTACATATTAAATTTAATATTTTTTTATTACTTTAATTCTAGAGATTCACATTTCAATATTTTATAAAATTTAATTTCAAATAAATTATAAAATCTACAAAATAAAATTATTTTAATTATGCTTCTTTAATTTGTAAAACGTTTTAATTAAAAAAAGTTTTATATTACTCTAAAATTATTTTAAAGTTTTATTTCATTTCAATATTTAAATTATAAACCTTTTTTTAACATCTATATAATTTAAATAAAAAAATTAATTAAGTATATATA
The DNA here is from genome assembly GCA_001938485.1 of Girardia tigrina. Taxonomy (NCBI): domain Eukaryota; kingdom Metazoa; phylum Platyhelminthes; order Tricladida; family Dugesiidae; genus Girardia; species Girardia tigrina. Next base: position 28,740 of record MQRK01239264.1, on the reverse strand, counting down.
AATTTATTATTTTACTACTATAATTTATATTAATTATAAAATTTTAATCGCTGCTTTATTTTTTTAAAAACTTTTTAAAATTAATTATTGATCAAATTTTTAATTTAAATAATTTCCAAATAACTTTAATATTTGAAAAATTATCTGTTTTTAAAATTACATTCTAGCAATCAAAATTTCATTAATTATTGTAGTGGAGATATCAGAAAGTTGTGTAAATAATCAGAATTCCGCAAACGGCTTGAAACTGTTGTGATATAAATAAATTGTTAATTTCGATATTCTCATTCACACGCGGCTTTTGTGATAAAGACTTTGCAAATCGTGACGGTGTATGACGGTAGCGGCGATTATACCATTTGAATAGAGAGATACCGCAAGTACACGGATACGCTCAAGGAGAACAAGCTAGTGATGTTGCCACTAGCACTGACGGGGGAGGAGTCAGTCGTATTCCGTGGATTCAGTGACGCGACGCGGCAAGATTTTGAGAAGTGCACAGTCGCACTTACAGAAGCGTTCGCCCAAGCCCGAGGCTATCATGGGTAAGTTTTGCCTCTCGACGGCTTGCACCCGGCGAGGGCGTAGATGTTTTTATGGCCGATTTTAAGCGGTCAAGGGTTGTCATATATGTGGCAACGGAGGCAACTGGTAGGCTTTCGTGGCTCAGGCGTTCATAAATGAGCTACCCGAGGAAGCCATTAGAAGTGTGGAGACCGAGGCACTAGGCAAAACGTTGGATGTGGAAACTTTGTTCCGGTTGGCTCGAGTGCATGTCAAAGCAAGAGACAGTGATGAGACAGTGGCAGCTGCACGGCCATTGGATCAACCACCACCGTTCCCATCACCCGATACAAGAGGACCGAGATGTTATTACTGTGGCGG
>MQRK01239264.1:10594-27831 GCA_001938485.1 Girardia tigrina | reverse complement strand
AGCGTTCATAATATAACTGATCAAATCTCAAACCGAGATAATAGGCGGGGGAGCAGATGCCTCAGCTGTGGTCGGTTGGGCCACATTACAAGGAGGAGCCCGCAGCGAAAAACCGACCGAGCGGGAAACGAATAGCGGGTCCCCACTATTACACGACTGGGGAGTTAGGTTGTATTCGTTGAAGGTCTGTATATGTTGAAGGACTGCAAGGGCAATGGTCGACACAAGATGTTTGACGTCAGTCGTAGCGAGGGCGTTGGTCCCGTCGGTAAAGCTGGTCGAGTAGAAGAAGTTGATCGGATGTTTGACTGGTCGGCGGCAGGCGTTCAATTTAGATCGACCCTGTCGATTAAGTGCAACGGCAAGCGGATTGAATGTCGTGTTCTAGTGGTACCAGAAGTTGTCGGGTCGAGGACGGGGGTACTTCTCGGCAAGGACGCGATCAACCAACTTGGGAGTGTGTGGGTACCAGGAAGAGGCGGTACTACAAAGTTTGGACGGATTGAACATCAGGCAGCGGTGGGCAGAGCGAAGCAACCGGCAAGCACGCGGATTGATGATTCTGTTTTTATAGCCCAGTTTGACGGTCATTCATGGACGGCATTATGGAAGTGGACACACTGTTGCGAACTGGCGGCTCTCGCCTATCTTTCCATTGCCACGTACCAGACCAAGATGATCCATCGAACACTGCCGTGAAATCCTGATCGACGATACAAGTTGGTGCAGCGCCCTTCAATGCACTTGTCTGGATACCTTATTGATCAAACGAGTCACTCACTGGCGCTGCAGTAGCGACCGCAGGCGGTGCTCTATGACTGCCTCCCGACTCACGCTGCGCTTGTTGCGGTCATTTACTGTGCCAGCTCCGAATCTGATTCCTCCTCCTGTGGCACCCACATTCGATTGTGGCGATTGTATCCATTCCTAGGATCATCTGCACTCCAATCGACTGCAAACTTTTAGCCAACAAAACCCAGTATTTTAAAAGCTTCCCCGATACTTCAATCTTCACCCTTGCCCCGTGTGTCACTACTGCTTGACCGAGTACCGTTTGCAGTTTTTCGGATACACTTTGAATCTGATTCTGTCGCACCAGCCTCTGTTCCATCATGGTAACGGAACACCCCGTGTTGACGAGTCCTCTTACCATCTTTCCTCCGACTCGGACGACGACTACGGGTAACTGCGCATCGACATTCACTGGTACCCTCCCTGCGCAGAAGAGAAGGCCTGTTGATCTTTCCCGACTTTCGATTCCGTTGTGGACAGGCCGCGCAAAAGTGATCCGGTGCGCCGCACATGAAGCGTGCTCTGAATTTTGAAACTGATGATGGACTCTCCTTCACTTCTAGCGACGCCTTGCAGTCCCGTTGAAGATGACTGCGCCGGTTGCATCTAAAACACTGTCTCTGATTAACGCTGATGCCACCACTCCGCCCCTTGGTTGTTCGACCGCCTTCTCTGTTCTCGTGTTGATTCGAAGAAGTGACCGTGGCATTGGGATCAGGTCTTGTAGGAGTTTATTTTCCTTGACCGCCTCCGACAAAAGATGTATCGGCACTTCTGTCGGTAGTCCAGCAAGAAATGCTTGGCGCAAAAAATATTCCTGCGGCTCCTGCCCCATGCAGATGAACGTCGCGAGCCGCCACAGGGACGACATATACTCCTCAATCGATTCACCCGGTTGAATCGATCGCGATCTAAATTGCTTGAACGCTTCTTGCGGATCGGGTCCGAATGCTTCTGACAATGCGGCCTTTACCGCATCATAGCTCCGCTGGTCCTCGCTCGTCAACCCCGAAAAAAGGTCAAAAGCGCGCCCGTCCAAGAGCATCGGTAGCTCCGCCGTTTTGTCGATGTCACAGACTGCCGCTGCAGCTTCGAACTTGCGATACCAAATCGCGAAATCACCGCAGCCATCATATGTCCGGACTGCATCCGTAAATTTAATCCGGTTCATGGCTGCGATAGCTTGATAAGTCAGAGCTGATGGCAAAGATTTTTTTTCCGAACGAAACTCCACCGGTTCAAAGTTCCTGCAATTAATTAATCCAGTAAAACAATCGTATTTAATTCTGATTGCTATTTCTCCACACACTTTTCTCTTCGCAGAATTCAATCAACAAACCACTCCGCGAAAGATTCTGCCTTCACCCATCCATAGCTGGCCTTGTCCCGAGATCGGATCGTCCTATTGGGGGTTGTCAACCCCTGTAGAATTAAAAATTAATTAATATTACGACAAAAAACAACAAGACCTTTACTGAGTCTTCCGTTGCTTGTAGACAACCATCCGACCCTCTCCGTGAAGATCTTAGGAAAAGCGATCACTGTGTGGGGCCCGTGAAGAGATCGGTCGATTCCGCGCAAAGATATTGACCCCTAAAAACACAGAAGAAATTAATTAAATATCATAAATTAATAAACAAACCTGTGGTGACTCAAAAACAGACAAAGATTTTCATAAATAATCATGAATAATCAAGTCATAGGATTTCTCGTCAGCAATGTTAACCTCAACAACTCGGAGGGTAACTAGAAACCACCAATTGCAGGAACATGAGGAGGGATAAACACATAACCAAAGAATTATAAATATATCTCATTTTTCCATTACAAGCAGAACAATTTAAAAAAAACATGTTTGATTTTCTACGAAATTAAACGCCTTTAAACAAATTCTCAAGCACCTTGGCCGATGATATTCTGAAGAAGCATCTCCGACGAAACACCCTTGAGCAATCATCAGAGGAAGATGAACAGAGACAGATACCTTGGGAGAATCAATAGACGAATTCATTAAAACCGCGCATTTGACGAGAACTGAGAATTATATTGCAATGTAATTTTTATATTTGCTTATAATTTTTATGTATATATATTTGTATGTGTAATTTATCTTACTATTTAATATACTTTTGTTTCTCAGCATTTATTTATTTGATCATGCAACTTTAGAATTCACTGCGTTGTCCATTTGATCTTTTAATTTTTCATCGTCAGAACTGTCACCGCCGTTGTTCCTGTCCATGTCGTATAATAGATTTGTCGTGAATCCCCTAATGAATTAAGAAAATGCGATTCCGACCGATAACATGAAAAGAACGCGATATCGTTATCGCGTAGTCAGAGAAATCGACTGTTCAACTGAAGACTGGTTCTCCAGTCAGTGCCGAGCTCCGAGTAGAAGGTTGAGATCGATATCTTCACGCAGAAGGTTTGGATAGGTTGCTGTTCGGTCGGTGGACGGGTTTCTGGTGCTAGTAATCGGCAAAACAATCCGCTAATAATTAATTATGACTTCTGTCTAGAATTTAACAATAAATTCTGTTTAATGAATTCATTGATTTACAATGGCTAATTTGGACTTGTCGGATTAATAATTTATATTGATTACTTAATTTACGTGTTTTATTGCTCGCTTTGTTAAATAACTCTCAACTAAAATATTAAATAGTAATGTCATAAATATTCTGATCATTATATATATTACAATAATTAGGAATAAATCATAAGTATCTGGAGTAGTACAGATATCGAAGCGTTATATTTTACTCCTATTAACAACAACACAATTTGAATGTAAACATTTATTGACAACACAAACAGATTCTTCTCAACAATTTTCAGAGAGCATCTTTCTTTGATTGATATATTTTTTGATTATATTTTCAAATCTAAAAAAACAATGAATGGGAAATTTTTTAATATTAATTTTTAATTTCTTAAATTTTATTGGATAAAAAGGCATTAAATAATTTTTTAAATGAACATTAATTTTTAAAATATATTAAATAAAAAAATATATAAAAATATAAAATATATATATAAAAATATATATATATAAAAATATATTAATAAGTTAAAATCGTTTACTAAAAATATTATTAAAATTCATAATTATCAAACTTTAATTAATTAGTACTTAAAATTAATATCATTAGATTCAAATAATCAATCAATAAACATATCAATCCCATCTGAGTAGGAGAGTCACAAATCTAAACAGCATACAAACAACAATCTTACAACATTCCAAATTATCCCTCACAACTCCTATTATGGTTTAAATTTTAAATCAGAATGTTCTAAATGACTTTATTGATATTTTATTCAGTCAGTAACACGTATAATATTACAAATCGTTTGAGTACAAGAAATAAATCCAGGTGATTTTAAGAAGTGTCATAATGTTATTAAACCTTTTAATTTTGTTTTATTATTTTACTCATTCTTTTATTTTATTTTGTCATTTGGGAAAGTTTATCCGGTTGTCAAATTTTGTTTGTTAATCTTATTTTTTCCCAACAAAATGTTTCGAATGCAATTTTAATGATATTCGTAATAGTATCATGATTGGTATTCGAGACATAACAATCCATAAACTATATCGTTATGGTCAAAATTTTATTTTTTTACTTTGAAAATGATATTTCCACATAATATTATGGACTTTTGTAAATATTTACGTAATATTAATTATTATTTAAGGAATATATTTTTTTAAAATATGAAATTTTTACAAATAATCATATTGTGCCTAGGAGAATAACATTTTGTACATAATTCTGACTCTATTTAATAAAGTTTTAATCAATAATCAGATGTCACCAATCTCTTTTGTAAATAATAATTACTTAATATATTAGCAAGATGCTTAATATAAATGATGGTTCATCAAATTATCGATTCTGATAAAGATTTTATTCATTTATTTGTCGGTTTAATAGTTTATGACATTTTAATAAGATATGAATTAAGGTTTCGACACGCCTTTTTTAATCTGTATAGAATATGCTGAGAAGTACACGAAAATTGACGATTAACACAGGGAATTTTAATACACGCATGAGGGAGAGCACGCATTGAGATTCCAATTACACTGTTAGAGAAGTATAAAAATATTTCCACCAGTAACACATCATCCCTGAATTATACTGTTCCGGCTGGGGTGCTACTCGCCCGTCCTGGTCACCAGAATCTGAGGGCTCTCCAGACCCAGCACTATATGGTAGATATAGGGCGAGGGAGACGCGTTCGGCCCTCCGATATAGTTAAAACGGGTTGAGGTTAAACCCATAAAAACCTCTGGGGGCTCTGAGCAACCAAGAATGTTCCGAACAATGGACGGTCGTGACATAATGAAGGACAGAACGACAATAATTTTTTTATTTCACTTTATTTGCACGACATTCTTTTTATTTAATTTTTTTTCAGTTTTCCATAATTTATTTAATATAGACAAACAAAAAATTTTTCTTTATCGATAATCGGATCACTACAACAAGTATTTTAAGGATTTTAGAAAACTCACACAAAATTTTAAATTTTAAAATATAAAATCTACCAAAGGATTTTTTAAAATATTTAAAAATATTTCATACATTAAAATATAGCGGAAGAAATTTTAAAGTAAAAAATATGTTTAATAAATTAAAACATTGGAAAAGGTTTGGGTTGAAAATATTTTAAATTAAAGTCTAAAATTAGAATTTTATTATTGAAACATCAGCGTAAAAGTGAAAATATACTGAACTGAAATTTTATAAGATTATAAAATCAAAATCAAAACTTTGGTATTAGAATTTAAAAAAAATCATATGTTTAATGATTAAAATGGAAACTTTATAATTGGAAGATTTTTTTTGAAGATTTTTAAAATAAATCAAAATGAAACAATTAAAAAAAATTTAAAGAATGAAATTTAATAAAAGAAATGTTGTAAAACTAATTTTGAAAATTCCAAAAAGAAATAATAAATTAGGTGACAAAGAAACATTGTTCCTCTAAAATTTGTTCGAAAAATATCTTATTGTGTTGCTTTAATAAAATTTTGAATAATGTCAATTTCCGATTCTTCTTCAAACCAAGATTCAAAAAGTCATCTCGAACCTAACATGTATTTTTTTGGATAAACCTAAACCTCTCTATAACGAAATAATTTTGATAAAGAAATATAACATCTTTTTCCTTCAAGAGAATATAATAATTAAAATCTTTAATAATTTCCATTCTTTAAAACATCTTTAAGTTTACAGATGTTTTGAAGGTTCCCTTTTCTAATTCTTTTCAATAGTTTTAAATATCGGCTTAAGAAACCCAAAGTTTGAAATAGAAATTATTTTCCAAAATGTAACTCCTATACAACTAGTTACATTTCTTTTACTAACACTTATTTAGTTGTTTCTATTCCTTTTCAAATTACAAAAATCTTTAGTCATCTAAACGAAAAATCATTAAGTTAGTAATCTTTTTAAAACTTCCATTTTAAATAAAACTTATGTTCTTAATCAATGTCTCCAATGAGCCCACACAAAGACAATTTTTAATTAAGAAGCAGTGAAGAAGGATGAAGAATAAGGAACATGATGGTAAATTTACGTTGTATAATATTACAATTAAAATTGTTCAGTTTGCTCAAATTACATGATTAAATAATTTTTCGGGTATTGTTTAACAATTTTTTTATTTTAATTTTAAATTAATTTTAATTTAAAATAATTAAATAAAAATTTTTTAAAGAAAGAATATTAAATGATGCCATAGTATTAATATAACTGAGATTTATCAAGCCAAAAGAATAAATGTTAGGGAATATGGAGTGACATCTTTTGACTGTAATTTGAAACCATTATGAAACTTTTTCAAATGTGTTTTTATCTAGAGGTCCATTTACTTATGGACATCAGAAAACATAATTAGTAAATTCTATTTGGTTCATAAACTTCTTTAGCATAAAACTCAATTACTTTCCAACTAATGAAATTCGAGCTCTATTAATTAATAAATTTACATCCTTTTCCTCAGGAAACACACAATATTATATAAGTAGTTGCCAAACAAAGTAAAAATAAAATTTAATGTAATTTATCACAAATACTACAAAATATAATAACACAGTATTGTAAATGTAAGTAGCCTTAATGCCACTTTCATTATTATCACATTCCGAAGTCATAATTTAACACCACAAAATTTATTAATATCAACAATTCACATACTTAAACAAATTTCTTATTAATAAGAAATTATTTCGCCCAAAATTGATTCATAATTTTTTTCGATTAAATTTTGAAAATTTACGAAATATAAACTTCAATTTATATTTAAATTTTTCTACGAAAATTTTATAAATTCAAATTTTAAATTATTTTACATATTTTCAAATTAAACTTCAGATTATATTTACATTTTTTACGAAAATATTACAAAATCTAAACCTTAAATTATTTTACATTTTTCTACGAAACTTTATCATGTTTCGTAAAATTAATTAATTTAAAATTAATTTAAATTTACAATAGACCCTTTTGTTAAAAAATTATTTCTTAAATATTGATCCGTTAATTATTTATTTAAACTTATTTCATAACTTTTATCAAAATATATCAATTTTTATTACTGTAAACATATTTAAAACAAGTATTTATTTATCATATTTTTACCCTACATTTAATTGTTTAATTTATTTCTTTTAAATTTTCAAATCAAAAAAATAATAAATTATTTTGGCGAAACTTAAATTTAAACTAACCCCTCATAGTAAACATTTTTGAAAAAATATTGAAAATTGATTTATAAATTTTAAAATAACTTTAAAATGTCACTTGGATGATCATTACTAACAATGAGAACTTTATATCAGTTTTTAATCGTCATCTATGAACGGTCTTCCACGAGAAACTTCAGAACCTTAACTTCAGTTTTGGAACATAAACCTTACATTTAATGAATCCACAAAGAAAAAAGTTCATTACTGTGAGGAATATTTTAAATTGTTTGAATGTGTATTGATGCTGTATGTTGATTTAAGTATGTTGAATTTAGAATGGTGATTCTCCCACCCAGATGGAAATTGGTATTTTTTTAATTAAATTTAAAGGATTAACTATTCGAACATAATTAAAATAATCATTTGATAAGTTCATAATTTTAATTTCACAATTAAAATTAAGTTTAATAATTTTTAGTAAAATTTAAATTAAATGCATTTTGTAATAATTTGATGTCATTTTTATTATTTTGGGATTTATTGAGAAATGGTAAAGATTATTATTTTTTAATTAATATTTTTTAGAGGTTAAATATTTTAAAAAATAACTTAGAAAAATTTTTCGAATAATCATGATTAAAAACAGAAATAAGAAAACCAATTAGAACGATGGCAAAAGATGAAAGGCCTTCTGAAAGTTGTAATGATTCTAAATGTAATTGCAATAAAAATTCAAATGAGACTTGTCTAAATGTTCTTAATAATTACTGTTAAATCTAGTGAACGTAGAGGAAAAACCTTGGGGTTTCTACAACCAATTCACTTTTCATGGAAGGTACTTTCTAGTCGTTGGTTCTTTGAAAACGAGAAATAAGGAGTCAAATTATCATACATAAATGTTAAATGCCACCTTTCATTACCATTCATGTTCATTAAAGCAGGTAACTAAAAGGACTCAAATTTTCAATAGAACATCTTATGGAAAAAGTCCTTTTGAAAATAAATGGTTCAATTACAGAATACGAACTTATGCGACACAAAATTATTAACTTCGAATGTCCTAAAGCTTCACAAGGAATAGTGACGTAAGGGTGAATGTCAAACTATTCATATAAAAGAAAAATTCCATGGTTATACGAAGAATCGTCTCATCTATAAATATAATATTGTTTGCGAATTTGCATTGTGGTGCGCGTACCGCGTTACATGCGCGGTAACGTACCGTTCTGGAGTATTCCTTCGGTAAAATGCACCGTTTTCTACTGCCAAGTCGTCCACCTTGCTCAACGAGACATCGAGCACTCTCAATATTTGTCTCTCGCACAATCACAATTATAATCCCATCATATATAAACATTCGGTCATAAAAATAAATCACTAAAATTAAGAAGATATAATTAAATTGCTACTAATAAAAATTTTTTGATATAATATAGTTTTTAATATAATATAAAAAGTAAGATGTATAATTTTTATATGTGGAACGATTATTAAAACATTAATAAAATTAAACAAAACGATTAAAAATTGTAAAATGTATTCGTAATTTAAAATTGAGTTATAAAAGTAATAAAAAAATCAAATATGAAAATTTATAAGTATTTTTATTTATATCGGTTTAAGATTTATAAAACAAATTGATTCTCAAAAACATAATAAGTTTGTTTAAGTATTAGATTTAAACATTTTTTGTGGTATAATAAAAGTTTTAATGTCTGAAATATCTCATAGTAATAATTCCGACGATGTTCCAAGAACTTCTAATAGATGATATTTTTCCTTATTCAAGATTTGTTAAGTCCAGCTTGGGCTGAAGGGTGCCTGTTGTGAAGCTTTATGAGTGGAAATATGAAGATTAACTGTGAACATTCTCAAGATAGATTTTCGCATATCTTTCTTTATTTTACTTTTTTATTGCAAAACCAATTAACTTAAATTTTGAAATTAATTAGTGAATATTTGAACCATTAAAATTACTTTCATTGCGATTTTTCAATTGAATTTAGTTGCAGCATCCAAATCATTTACCATTCATTTTTGTGTTTTCAATAAAGAAAAATGAACTCTATCCTTTCATTTAACGTTAATTTAACTTGAGACATTCATTACTTGAGAAAAGAAATCAAACACAGGTTCAAAGTAACCAACACTGGAAAAACAGGATTAATTAGTAAAAAACTGAAATCAGTGAAACAAATAACCATGGATCACTGACAAAATTGGTCGACTATGTTCATTTCAAAACACATTAACAATCAACAGCATTATCTGTATTAGCAGTATCACAATTTGCGGGAAAACATTTATTAACAATGCAAACAGACTCATTTTTACAACAATTTTCACTAACACAATCTGCCGTAAGCACCTTTCTTTGATTGAAATTCTCTTGCATATTTATTCCAATCTTTCATTAATGAATGAGATATAAAAATAATAATTTTTAATTTTTCAAAATTTTATTGGGTAAAAATAGATTAAGGAAATTTACAAAATAAACATTAATTTTTTAAATTATATTAAATTTAATAAGTTAAATTATTTACTGAAAAATATTATTAAAGTTTCAAATTATAAAACTTTTAATTAATTAGTATTTAAACATTTATCTAATTAGATTTAGATAATTAATCAAGAGCATATCAATCCAATCTGAGTAGGAGAGTTATCGTTCTAAACAGCATACAAACAACAAACTTCCAACATCCAGAATTTCACCTCGCATTCTGAATAATTTTATTTCATATTCCTGAAATTGTAACACGTCGCTTCTCATTAGTAATTCAAACGGGATTAAAGTTAATTAGGGTCAGTTCAATCAAATTTTTATAACTTCTCCTGAGTGAGAACATCGATATTATTAATTAATAACTTCTTTCTAGTTCGTACACAATAACTTTCTGTACTGATCATTTGAAACACAATTTCGCAATTTCTGTGCGCATTAACAATACTATTTCCAGTTTATGATGTCCTATCATTTGTTTCCTAGCTTGTGGCTATGTAGTATATAAAATAATAATCTAATTTATTAAACATATAATAGCAAATTCTATAAATCACGAGAAATAAATAAGGTATATATGTAAACAAATATTTGACTTCATTTAGAAAGTCTGTTTATTTTGTTGAGATAGTTAAAAATACATGGGAAAAATGTTTATACAACCAATATAAGAATTTATTATGAGATATCCACTTTTCTTTTGACAGCATACAATAGTGATCATTTAAATTTAAAAGCGATAATTAGGTTTTGCTCAATGAAAGAAACTAATCAAAAGAACAATTATAATATTTTATTCAGAAGGTTACAAAAAATTTAAATCGTCTATTTTAAAATCAATCGATAGTAAAAATTTTATCAATTGGAGAGACACCTCGTCGTATCTGTAAACGGATTCAGGAGAATGAAGGATTGGATAATGGGAGTAATATTGCTGGACACATGAAGGTTTGTAGATCGGAGGTGAAAACAAATAATTTTAAAATATTGTGCAGTAATTTTAGAAATTATTGGGAAAGAGTTACTGGTGAGGAAATATTGATTTAATAAGTCAATCCGTCCATTAATGTTCAAACAAGTCTCTCTTCTACTTTTTTGAAAATATTTAATCAGTTGTTACGTAAGATCTTTGCATAACCATCAACTTGTTATATATAAGACAGGAAAATTTGTTAATTCAACCTGAAGATGATGGAAAATCCACCGAAATATATTGAAACTATAAAATTTGATTTTAATAGCGTTCTTGATTTTAATAATATTTTAAAATAAATTATTTTTTATGTATGAAAAAATGTCAAACAGAAAGCCATTTCATTCTAAATTGTATTCAAATATACCGGTTTCGCCTACAGAGGCATCCTCAGTATTAAAATAATACATAAACAAATATGATTCCAATATGTTAAAATAGTTAATTAATTACTACTGTAATACCCTCTTTCGAGTTTTATTACCGCCTTTTATCTTTCGATCGACTATTGTAAATCTTAAATTTTAGGTGTGAGTGTGATTTGTCTGATTGTGTACAACGAGTTTTTTTTGTCTTGTGATTTTTTTTGTTGTAGCACAGTATGCAAATCGCATTAAGTTTTTGTGATTTTTTTATTTTTATTAATTTTTTTGTTATTTATTTATTTATTTTGTTCTTTATTTTTTTATAATAAAGATTTATTTAAAAAAATATTTTATCAAAATGGTTAAATCAGTTACGATATTATTTCCTTAAATATTTTCTTTTTTGTATCCAATTCATCAACGACGATGGATCACGATGTTAAAAAAGAATCAAATATACAGAAGTAATAATCTATTAGAACCTTTGAAAAGAAGCGGAACAAAATATTGAAGAGATTAAAATAATCATTTGGATCAATTCGTACTCATCGCCGGTTTAGATACAAAAGATATAATCGTGTTGACGACAGATCTTTTTTTTGGGGGGTATGTAGTAAATACAGCTCTCGCTATACCAATTATCTGCGGATAAACTCGTCCTTGTGGACTTTTTACATAAGTTTATTGTAAAACGCCTCGAATCCAAAGATTCCGTTAATCAGCAGCTAAATCTTTGAAATAATTTCAGGAATATCGCGTCCGTAATAAACAGCATATAGAACACAAAGAGAACCGACGAATACTGAATGTAATTGTTATTAGCAATTATAAATTTAATTATTTGGATCTGAATTTTACAAAAATTCAATCAATCACAAATAATTAATATATCAACTAATTTAACAGACATTGGTTGCAGTCTTTCATAAAACAAATTTTGGTCTCAAAAATTAACATTTCAATCGCTCACTGAACAGTTTTTGGTCCCGAAGCTTGACAGTACTTTGTTATTTGCTCTTTACATCATCTGGTTATTTTAGAGTTGCGTTTTTATAATCGTGTTCTTGATATTTTCTTTAATAGATTTTATCGTACTATACAGTTTCATTTGTTATTTGATTATTAACTAGGTTCATCAAAGAATAAGCGGTTTTTTCTTTGATTAACCTAGTTCTTCAGTTTTTTGATAATATTACTGGAATAACAGTTTTATTTTTGCAAAAAAAATTGTTGAATAAATCTATTATTTTACAATTTTTGCATCTTTTAAAATATTTTAATATGATTGGAAGAATCACTTTGTAAATTTACGCATGGTTTAAAATACTTAATTAATACTGCTTCAGCGATTATCTTTTCATAAAATGTATTGAAGTTATCCATCCAAATTTTAAAATCATTATCATTTAAAGCATTTTCCGACATTGAAAATAATAAAATTAACAATTTAGAATAAATCAGAGGCAATATTTATTAATTATAAGTTTTGCCACTTTTATATTATTTAAATAACTGTATTTTCAGGAGTTTCAAATATAAAAGTATTCGAATCCAATTATCAATAAATATATTTAAATATAGTATAAATTAGTTTTGAGTTATAATTAATTTCCCTTACAATCATGTTTTTAATTCAAACTAAAACTCGGTGTATTCCTTTTTTTTGTCAAAACCGTTTGACATTTTATTTCACAATAAATATAACGCCGTTTCGCAGACGTAAGTTTTTCAATTGTTAAAATATCGCAATTTTGTATAAATTAATATAACCTTATTTGCCTTAATTAACCAAAATAGAATTCTTTGAATTTTTGTACGGTAAATATACATTTGAGACTTAGTCTCCCTTCAATCAAAAGTAGAATGAATAATAAATGTACCGGATGTTTTTCTTTTTAGATGTCTTCTAAGGTAATTTGACTGAATTGTTATTCTATTCGGCTTAACCTTAATTGTTTTTTTAAAGTTAATTTATTCATCTCGAGATAACTTTATTCAAAAGTTCAAATAAAATCTTTAATATTTTCGAATTTTTGTAAATTTTAATCTAAGCCTTATTAACAATTTATTTTTTATTTATTTGTGAAAAAAGAATGTTTTTTGTTTTACTTGTTATGATTTATTTCTAACAAATTTGATATTGATAATGCGTCAGTTACATTTTATTACCATTTACATCTAAAATCAATCTCTTGTTCACATTATTAATCTTTTCTATATGAAGTACGTTTTGAAACTTTGGCTTCACTGCGTGCACGTATTTCAATGGTTGCGTTTTTATTAACTTTGAACAGTTTGACGAATTTATATGCAGTGACCTGTTTCGTGAAGAGCAGAGTCTACCAAACTTCTTCAGCGATAGAATACTTGGCGAATTTGGCAGATGTTGTAAATGTTGGCAGAACACTTAGCTTATTTTTTAGGTTAGGTAATTCATAATAGTATAATTAAAAATAAATGCTATTAATGAAATGTCCTTTCGCTCACCGAAGATCATACTAACAAGATTTCGACGAATCAGGTAAAACAATCTCATATACTACACCTCTTTCATGCGCATAGGATAAGAGATAGTCTTTCTGTTTAATTAAAAAATGTTTTGATTTTAAAAGATTTTAATGCTGTACCCAACTCATAGGTACGAAAAATCTTCGCCTAATCTAAACGTTATAAAACTCGATAAAGTTTAACCGTCCCTTTTCTTTCATTATGAAGTAAAATATGTCCAACTTTCTAAATTTTCTACAACTTTTTACGAAATATATATTTAGGCTTCGTGGAAAACAAACTTTGGATCCGCGGAACATAGTATGGAAAACCCTGGTGTAGAGTAATAAAAAATTTTTAATAACAAAGTTTGAAATAAAACAGGAAATTATTCATTCAGAGCACATATGATATATTTTTAAAGTTTATTCGTTTAGAGCAAGGAAAGCATTAAAAGCGTAACTTACAATTTCTTTTACTTTTTTTTATTTTGAAAATATTATTATTACATACGGTCACACATACCAATACACACACAATTACATACACCAACATTTTTTCCTTTTAACAAAGAACATTGATCACCTCTCCTTGTGATGGTGCATCTTTGTTTCCATGGTCTTTTTTATATGCCCGTCTATTATTTGTAAACACTCCTTGCCACTAGTTTTCTTCATTTGGTCGTGTTTCTTCATAATCGTTGTAATCACTGCTATCATGAATTTATTCAATAGGACATCTTTGATTTTGAGGTCTATGTTGATTTCGTGTGTTGTTTGTTCTTTTCCATTGATCTCAGCAGAGGGTTTTTCGGTTTTTGTTATTGGAAATTCTTTTTCTGAATTTTTCTGACCTGTTAATGATTGATTTGTCCAATTTAAATACGAAACAGAGTCAGGAGAGTACGTTTGATTTTGAGAAAATATCGATGTTGTTTTTTACATTTGCCTCTGTTGAATTATTATCATCTTTACGTTCAAAGAAAACCATATAGGCATTTGATGAAAAGAAATTCACTTTTATAACGTCAAATAAATCTTTTATATTATTTAATTTCTGTACATGGAGATCGTCATACAGTATCCAACCTTGGTTAGACGTATGAATAAGGGTTTGCTGATGACCACTTGTAGCCTGCAATCCAATGTGAATCAAAATCGTTTTGATGACATAATCATAACCTTTGTTACTTGTTTTATCTCTAATATAATTATCCATTGACAAATGTGAACTTAAACCAACATTCGAGCAATTCTTCCTTTTTTGTACCAGTATTATCATACGAATATCTTAAAAATCGAAAGCAAAGCAAAGGTGGATGATACTTTAGAACGGTTTACCGTTCGCTATCACATTTCTTAAGACAACACGAACTATCATATTTATTATCATGTGAGAGTAATTCAACCTTCAAAAAATCTAAAAGTACTTGATCAAAAAAGACCATTGGTTTCAAACCAATTTCTCTAAATTGACAGCTGATCTCAGATATATAACCGCAATCCTCTAAAATAGTATCGGGATTCCAAACGGTATTAATTTTATTGTCAAATTGATTGAGAAGACTTTCAGTAATTTTTAATCTAGCACCATCGACAAATTTTACAATCACTTCAAGTGATGTTTCAAGGACTTCACGCAACCAGCTGTCGTAAGTATAATTAGTCTCCAGATTTTTTCCCATATACGGCTCGATCCATTTTATGCGCGAGCAATCCACATTTCTGATGATCTTATTGTGACCCAAAATGCTTACATCAGCTCTCATTTTGACATTCAAAACCGTGCCAACTTTTGTCTTTTCGTCGATATTCAACTTGAAGATATCAGACATTTTTAAATTCCAAAATTTTTATTAGTTAACTTTTTTATTTGATTTGTTCAAATTATTTTAGAATTGTATTTAGATTATCATAAAATATCAAATTAATTAATCTATATTACAAATAAGTACATATTATTTATAATTTAAAATTTTTAATAAGAATTATTTTACGTGTCCGAATACATATGAATTTGGATAGTATATTCGAAATTAATTCAATTCATTAAGTAATTAATAAATAATAGATATAATTCATAATTGAAATTCAGTGAATTCTTTTAAGAAATAAATGCCAAGCAGTTGTGAAACATATTGAAAAGAAGCTAATAAAACGAATGGAAAATAAGGTAGACTGCTTGGTTAGTTTCCCTGTTTATACATCGCTAAATGAAAACAAATAGCACAAAGCATGAAAAGATTCACAGAATCCCCTCAATTAAACACGTTAATTTGCATTACTCGACACATAAAAGAATTGTATTAAAGATGAGATTTGCTAAATACAAAACTCAGGGAGTGTACAGAAAGAAATTGACAATAAATTTGAAAATTGATAAACATTTATGAAGCAGTTCATTTAAACAACTTTATGTTTTAAAACATATTAAATAAACATTTTAATTTTTTGGAAATATCAATTATTTTTCACATTAATAATTTATTTATTTCACAAACAAGTAAAAAATTCATGGAACAATATTAATTTGTTCGTGCTAGTTTTCATAAAATTTAAGAAGCAATAATAAATTTATATACTCAATTAAGTAACTCTGTTATCATAGCAAATAAAATTGATTGAAGATTAAAATAATAATAAAGGAAAAAAATAAATCAAATGTATGAATCTATTGAATTTTGATCGAGGCATCTTACCTTATAATAAATATAAAAGAAAAGAAAAGAACTAATGTTTAACAAATTCATTAGTTTTCTACTAAGAAAAATTCTAAATTAAAATTATTATATTACATGGTAATAGAAAAAATTACAATAAATCTATTGCGTTAGGAAATTCTATCAAAAAAGAAAGATCTATAAATTCACTCAGATAAAGACTATTTAAAATTTTCAGAACTAGTCGAAAATAAAGTTAAAGCTGTGTAAAGTCTAATGCGCCTGATTACAAGAAACAGTTTGATTTAATAGAATTAAGCATGGTTGAATTTTGAAACTACATTGCACTATTTCCATATTTGGCATTTTTAATCCCACGAAAAGCTGAATAAATTGGGACAATGTGTTCTTTACAAAAGAATATGTCTCAAATGGGTGTCCTTTGTCTTCATTCTTAGTTTTTTAGTGTGGATTCTATCTAACATTAATTTAATATTTTTTCTATTTGTTTATTACGGTACATATTGTTATTCAAATGTTTCCTTAAAATGTCAAGTCCGTCACACACTTTCGCAAAGGTTGAGGACAGAATCTTTAAAACGCAAACAAAGTTGCTGAAGATGGTCAGAAATTATGATCGAAACATGTCTAACGTTGAATGTTTTAAAAAATGCTTTAGCATATATCTATTCAAAAAAATTCTAATATATATATATATATATATATATATATATATATATATATATATATAT
>MQRK01239264.1:0-10544 GCA_001938485.1 Girardia tigrina | reverse complement strand
ATATATATATATATATATATATATATATATATATATATATATATATATTGTTGAAGAATAATTTTGTTAAAGTTTTTCTAAGAAATCGATTAATGTACATGTTTTGGGAATTCTTCTATCATCAGCATTTATATTTGTTAGTAATTATTTTTAAAGTTACTTTTTATAATGTTATTTTTAAAAGGGAACAAATTATTTATTTAATTTAAGATATTATTAGATAATAACGACAAAATGTTTTAAAAATTTTAAATAAAGATTTTAATATTTGAAACGGTTTTACTTATTTCATTTAATAATTTAATATATTTCATTTAATAATTTTTATTCATTAGTTTGTGTTCTTTACAGTATCCTATTCATAATGATTCACAAAACATCCACTAAAAGTGTAAAACAGAAAAGTCTTCTTTTAAAACACAAAAGACTCTACGTTTACAGTGTAAGCAATGATCAAGAACATTACTCAATTGTGATTTCTCATTAATACGGAATGATATGAGTATTTGTCTCTCCAATGTAGACCTCCAATCTCTTTCAAATGATATTGAGCCTCAAGGCTCTTTAGAGAGTCCATCCAAATTAAGGAGTCACTAGCAGCCCCCGATAGGCCTTCTACGTAAGAAACGACCACTCGTGGTTCTGTATACTTTTGTCTGTGGACTTCCTACAGCCATCAAAGGGAGATCTGAACTCTACCATAGCAGTCAGATCAGCAATCCTAAAAGTCAGTACTTATCACTTCCTTCACCCCCTCGAGACAGTCAAAGGTCCGTCATGGATTAAATCTGTTTGCCTAGAATGTTGAGGTTTTCTTCGACTCTGTCGTCTGTGTTGTTTGTTGTACTGATTTGTGCTGGTGTCATTGTCCGTTCTCTCCAATGTACAAGTTTTACACCCGTGACAATCAAATTTATAAATCAAATTAGCTTGGAATTCACAAATCGTTTTCGATTTATTTGAGAGGAAGCTTTGGACTTTGGATGTTGTTGAAAAAACTTTGGTACTACTTATATTCTCTCGGGGCATTAAATCAATTTAGAGAAGCATTTTTGAGAGGTTCAGACATGATCCTAGAAGACTTTTAGGAGTGTACAGATCACATATGTACTTAATAAATCAGGAATTTTGTTACAAGCTCTTCTCATTATGACAATTAATCCCGATAATATACTCACTAATGAATACAATTAGTGAGATATAAAGCTCTCTATCCAATAGATAACTTTTACTGTTGCAAGCAAGCATGCATACACAGAGATCAATATGTACATATAATTTAAATACATGGAATTATGTAACATCATACAATATTGTATATATAGACTGGCAACGTTGAGCTTCATATCCTTACCACAACGCGAACATCAAATACATTCATATTCACTGAATGCAGGCGGTCAGACTCATACTCCTTTATTCATCTACCAGTCAGATTCACTGTTGCCCAAATAGGCTGTAAATTGAAAACTGACAGCAGAGTCATACTATACTGTGACTGCCATTCCCCAAAATATGGTGGATTCTAATAAGCTTTAAAAGTATTTTGAATTACATTATTTATAGTATTTTAAGAAAAATGAGATAGGAACTGTAACTCATAAAATAAGTGTGATGGAAACAAATGGACTTAAGATTTATAATCATTGCATGAAACTTTTCTTCAGGAAAGTGTTTTTTCATGTGTTGAGTATTTTAATTATTTAATATTTGTTTTTATTTAATCACCAGTCCTTAATTTTTGGATTGATCTATCGCCTAAATCATCACAATAATTTATCTAAAATGGGCACAAACTAATCATATTTAAACAAAATCCTTTATTTTGAAAGTATTAATTATATAACAAAATGATTTTATTTAAGATTATCTTGCAAAAATTACATAAAACAGGAAATAACAATATAGTCAAACAAAATTCCATAATTAAAACAACTTTTTCATGATAGTAAATATTATTAAATTAAAACATCAAGACAATCAGAATATTCAACACATCGATCAACCATCAGAGTAGAAGAGGCGTATTATTGGGGCTGTAAAATTACTCACACAATCCAAATTAATTTTGCTCCATTTTAATTATAGATATATTTTTTAAAACCACTTTGGTTTATTTCCAAATTTTTATAAAAAGCGCATGTTAAAATAAATAAAATAAAATATTATTTACCGTAAAACGACGGATACCAATAGACAACGAAAAAACTCTAAAATCATTGAAACTTCATTTCTAATTGGAGTCTCATTGAAAATGTAATTACTTTTTACAATAAATTTTTATTAATTGATTTATTAAATAATAATATAAGAAAGAAAATGATTCTCTAATTTATTCATTAAATTTGTTTTAGATTTAATTGAATATTTATTAATATTTTTTTACAAAGAAATAATTATATTTGAATAAAGTTTAAAAGTAATAGAGGTTAGACTAAAAGACAAAACATTTGTCTTGTTATCTTAAAAATCTTATGGTGTTTGATAACACAATTTACTAATTGAATGTATTTTTTAAATTTTGTGAATGAATTTCTAATTTAATTGTACCATTCTAAAAAGATTTAGTTTGAGGAAATCCCTCATTGAGTACGACATGGAACACTTTGGGTTGTTAATCAAATTAGTATCATATTGCAAATTATTTTCAATTTATATGTATATTCTTGAAACATTATAACATTGTAGAGTATGTAAAAAATAAGCAAAAATAAATAAATTATTAATGAAATTTGTTTTAATTAGTAAAAGAAGAATTTTATTTATTATTATAATAAATTATTAATTATTATAAATTAAAAAATAGACATGTTCGACAAAAAATATATTACTTTATCAAATTCAAATTTGTGTACAATATTAATTTATCTTTGCTTTGATAAAACAAAACCAAAATTGAAAGTTTCTTTTTAATTTTTTTGATTGTACCTTTTTCTGAGCACTACACTCATTAACAACTTTTTTAATTTTTAAAAAAAATTTTTTTTGAAATTTGATTTTTTGAAATAAAACATAATTTTGTTAAAAATATTACTAATATAGCAGTGGTGATGTCATTCCTCACCACATTCAATAATATTGAACTTCAATGATGTCACATCACATGACATCACTCGAGATCAATTTCAGGTGATTTCATATGTAATGAAATCACCGGAATATGCAATTGCAAGGTCAATTGCACCAACTGACCCAGGGCATATTATATAATATTATATAATATTGCTTTAATATAAAAGAGGAGGATTTTCAAGTTTAATGGATTATCGAACCCCGATCAATATTTTATATAATACATTTTGTTATCTAGTTTGCGATCTTTACAATAACAAATATACAAATATCAAAGTAAAAAAGATATTTTTAAATATACATTTAAAATTAAAATTTTTGATACTAATAAAATACATAAAAATATATCATTAATTATTCAAATTTAAAGATAATTGACTTAAAAACATTGTCAAATAAAAATATTTAACATTGTGACAGCTTTAATCTTTCCATTTTGAACGTTTATGAAAGGGTTGTGATGTCTGATCAATTGTGACTCACAAAAACTGTCTTTTAGAATGCGTATCAAAATTCGAAATCAGAATTGAGAATTGATCCTTCACATCAGGAATTTCACTATTCTGACACAACTTCAAATGTTCGCAGATCTTACTCGTACGACTTGGCTATGTGTGCTCACTAATACTTGTACGGAGAGGACGATATGTACGAATTTCGATATCCGTGACAAAAATGTAAAATGCTATGTTATTACGTTATAAAACTAATGGATGACTACAACGACATTTATTGTTGATCATCGAATCCAAAGCAATGGTACTACGAACATCCAAGTAGTATAAAGAGAAGAAACGGAAAGACGTTGTGGAACTTTGAACTTGAACGTGAAACATGATATGCCAATGTCTGTCGGTGTAACTGATGAGGAGTATCCAAGAGTAATCCCTAGTATGGTGTTGAATTTTAGGCTGGATAATATAACGGAGAAGGGGATGGTTCATTGTCCATTTCCTCATTGCAGTTAGTGCGTTTATACAACCAAAAATCTCCAGAATCGAGGAAGAAAAGAAGATGATTAGTCATTTTTTAGAGGGAGGTTGAAGCGTGCCCGTGCAGTTAAAGCTCGCACTCTTGCATCTGAAGCCGCGTGAAAGGATCGGAAAACTTTCTATTTGTCATATTGTTTCTATCCGACACAGAGTTTATGATTCACTACCATGTGCGCAAATGCTGAGTATTAATTGTAACACACAGTTATTCGCAACAGTTGGGGGATGCTTATGGGACATTCTGAAAGAGTAATTGAAAGAGATCATGAGAAAAATTATCTGAAAATGTTTGAATCGCGTATCAAATGAGTAGCTGACACATTCCCTTCTCGCTCAAAGATGTTGCTGAACAGAAGGAACTCACAAGACACATAAAGAATGTGCATCTGGTCACATCATTGACAACACAGAGATGGCGGTTTATTAATATTTGGAGAACTGCCACTAAAGTTACAAAAGTGATAGATGGCTACAACGACATTTATTAGTTAATCGTCGAATCCAAGTAGTACAAAGAGCAAAAACAGAAAGACGCACTGCATCTTTGAACATGAACGTGGAACATGATATGCCAATGTCTGTCGGTGAAACTGATGAGGACTGTCCAAGAGTAATCCCTAGTGTGGTGCTGAATCTTTGACTGGATAATATAACTGATAAGGGAATGTTTCGTTATTCATTTCCCCGTTGCAATAAGTGCGTTTATACAGTCAGAATCACGTAACGAAGGAACATGACTGGTCATTTCTCAGAGGGAAGCTGAAGCGTGCCCGTGCATTGAAAGCTCGCACTCTTGCATCTAAAGCGGTGTGAGAGGATCGGAAAACTTTGTATTTGTTAAATTGTTTCTATCCGATACAGAGTCTATGATTCACTACCATGTGTGCTAATGCTGAGTATTAATTGTAATACAGAGTTATCTATCACAGTCGTGGCAGCCTTAAATGGGACATTTAGTTAATATACTGACAATGAGTGTCTTACCTTCAAAGTTAGTTGGACAAATCCTTATCCTGTATTTGGAATGTGAGATATTTTAGAACGAAGAAACTTAATAGTGAAAGTTACCAATGATTACGTAAAAATGATGTATTTTACATTATTCTGGTGGAATTAGAATCATAATTAAAGATAATTAAAAGTTATTTTGGTTTTAGTGTGAAATTTAAAAGATATAAAGATCTGTAGTAACAGCTTGTCTATAGACAAGATCAGTTATTTTAGGAAATACAAATTAAAAACTTTTGAACTCATAGAATTTGGGATGATTTTTTGAATGAAGATAGATATTGTTGGAGAAAGTTGTATATTAGTTGGTCTGACGATTACGATTTCAAAGGTAAACTCACTATTATATTAAATAAGAAACATTTGCTAATGTTTCATCAAGATGGACGAAAGAGTCTTAAAAGTGTGTAATTGATGTATAATTAAAGTGTATAAGTGATGCTAAAGTTCTTGGTTCCCTTTTTATATTAGGTTGATATCTATATATATTTTCCATATTTCAATCTTTATTTTGATCTATATTTTAAATAAAATCACTTCTTTACTCATTTTTTTTCTAAATACGTTTAATAATTGAGACCAACAAGCTGAGTGCCTGACATTACATGTTTGTCATGTTTAAACATAGAGTAAAATCTGCAGAAACAAAAGCTTCAATTTATCAAGCGTATGGAGATAGTACTTTCGCTTATTCGACAGTTAAACTTTGATTTTAGAAGTTCAGAATTTGTGAATTTTTGCGGGAGTATAAAGAGCGAAGTTGCAGAGGCAAAGGAATGGAGGACACCGGTCTGCAAGCTCTGTGGGATGAGGATACTGCCTTGGCAAAAATGAGTAAAGAAGGGGTTTTATTTAAAATATGAATTAGCTTTACAACTTGAATTGAACCAAAACCTTGTTTTGAAGAAATTTGAAGCCATGGATAAAATTCTGAAGGTTGGAAGATGCGTGCTCCACCAGCTATCGCTGGCAAATATTGCTTAAATATTGAGTTTATGCATCTCGCTTAATGTATGTCACTAGTGAAAATCGTTTTTTTGGAGAATTATGACTAGGGAAGAGAAAAAGGTGGATTACGAGAGTCAAGAGTGAAAACGATAATAGGTTGAACCCGGCCAAGCAACACTGTTATGCAAAGAGATTGTTTTGATTGTGGGTCACTCAAACCCGGACAAACAGTTACAGCCTAGCAAGACAGCGAACAATTGCTCAAACTGAGTGATAAATCGAAGATAAAAATTATGTTTCATAAATTTCAACAACTGAAGATTTCAAAGCAGTTTAAATGTTTCACGATTGTTACGTCGTCTATACTCTTCTCAGTTTGTAAAAAATATAGAACATTAAGGGAAAGGGTGGTTGAAGAAGGTTGAACAATGTTTGTCTATAGATCCAAGTTCTGTACATAAGGAAGAAGAGGAACTTTTATGATTTATATTTTAAATCACGGATACAGATTTTTTCAATTATTTAATATTAAATAAAATTTTCGATTTCAAAATATCTTTCCAAATCAAAAATATGAAAATAATAAGCGAAACGAAAGAAGTTTATAATAAAAAAAATAATTATAGTGCTTTCTGTTCTAAAAGCTTTTTATTTTTTTATATTTTTTTTCAAAATTTAATTGATTCATTAAAAAATTATTTTTCAAAAGATAATTAATTATCAGATAATCTTTTCCCTTGTCATCTGGTTCCATCTTCAAAGACTTCTGAACGTTTTTACAATAAGTTGAATATGTTTCATCTTTTTAATTTAGAAATAGAAAATTCATTATTTTCTTTACTTCATTATTTTATTTTATTTATTTTCTTTATTTTTAATGTTTAATTAAAAATAACAAACAAAGTAAAAAAGAATCCATTATTTACTTTTGATATTATATTTACAATGATAATTTTAGTTAAAGAAAATTTGAAAAAACAACTCAAAATACTTAGAAGTTTGCGGTATAGTATTAGTTTTGATGAATTTTAAAAGGCCTTCTAGATGGATCCTTCAACTTTAAAGCATTTTCTATCAACCTTCTTAGAAATTCCGTAGAAAAAGAAGGTATGAAGTTGGGTAGTCAAAGCTTAGAAAAACAGGACAGAAGATAAAGAAGCAATATTACTTAATGAAGTAATATTGCAAAACTACATCTAATTTCGATAATATTTCTGAGTACTTTTGGAAAGAACTTAAAATAATATTTCTAAGTATGTCCCTAATTTCATTTTTACTTTCTTTGAATTAATCTTTATGTACAATCTTCTGTTGTTTTACAGCCAAATCAAAACAAATATTTACAAGGAGTTTTATACAAATGTTTTCAAACTCCAAAATTGCTTTACTCCTGTTTTTTGAAACTATAATGACAACTGAAACTTAATTAAACTATTTTATCACAGCTAGAAAAGCTTCAACTAATAGTTTCCTCTTAGAAAGATCAAGTACCACTTGGGGAGGGTTTAATAATAATAGGTATGTAGTGCTCGAGAAAAAAATTGAATACAAAAAAATTAAAAAGAATTAATTAACTTTTGTTTAATTGAACCAAACGGAATAATATTGATGTCGACTTTTTGAATGTAAATACAAAAATGAAATTTTAACTGGTGTTTTTTTTCTTTACATGAAATTTAACATATAATGAAACAAATGGGGTTTCCAAAATCCGCACCACTGGCGGGACCGCTTCGACCGACTGAGATACCGGTAGTTGTCAACTGTCGGGGCACTATCGACACGCGTTGCCCGCCTAAGGAAACCGTCCGGTGCACAACGAAGAACCGGCACACATCGACCGCAACACAGAATGACAGCGAAGAAGTTGGCTGCTTGTTCCCGCTGGTGAACCTCCTCTTGAATAAGGTATGTCAGCCTTCAATGCTCTATCTGATGGTCGTTGCATCAAGGTGTTATAATTCTTTGCTTCAATATCGCTACAGATAAAAAATGGAGTTTTACACGACTAACTTTTCATAAGAAATCTTGAGGCAAAAGTTGTGGAATCTACACCGTAGATGAACGTATAAAAAGAACCATAGTGGTCCTTATGATCATTGATGAAAGTATGCCAAGAATAACATAAACATAAGGTTAAAATCTTGGAGATGTTTTCATACCATGACTGAGAACTATATGGCGATTTATAAACTAGTTTTTATATCCTCTTTACTAATTTTTAGATATTAATTATTTTAGAAAATAATAAATTTAGAAATAAATTTTATAACCACAGAAATAATGGAAATTTTGTAAACCAAAATGTAGAGAAAAAACATTAATGAAGAGTTGAAAATGACATGAATTTTTTATTTGGTAAAAAATTGTTATGAAGTAAAAATCGAGCTAGGAACTCTTAAAAATTACTTTCTTAAATATTTAATCCCTTAAATCATTTTATTTAAAAGTTGTATCACTTAATTGTCAACTTTACTTTCTGTTTCTTGGGTGGTCACTATATGAAGATATAACAATGAGACTGGTCCTTGAACATCATGCAGATTTAACAGTTCTAATGGACTGAATCTAAGATACTTCTAATGGCTTGAAATATAAGCAAAACAGTCAAATTGTAAGAACTTTTTAATAATAATTTTAGAGTGAAATAACATCTTTCACAGATAGAATTTGTCCGTGGATGGTATAGAAGTCTTTGTAAACTTCTCGAGCTAAAATCGACCTGACGTTCTCAATAATGTTCATATCTGGTGATTTGACCGGCAAAACGTGAAAAAGATTGAATTCACGGTCCCGAAAATCGACCAAAGTTGATCTAGTCACATGGATTGGAGTGTTGTCTTGTTGAAATTTTTAGTCTAAGTCGTAGCCACATGTCGGAAAATGAGGACCGACCATCTTCTGGTACTGTGTGGCGTTCATTCTGGTTGAAATTCAGGGCTTGCTGAAAATCCTTTCTTCGGTGCTCAAATCATCCCAATTATATGCAAATCCATCTAAGCCGTCTAAATTGAACTTTTTTTCGTCGGAAAAAATAATTTTTCGCCATTCATTTGTCCAATGGATGTGGTCTAGCGCAAATTTTTTGCGACCCTCAATATTGGCTTTTGACAACATTGGTTTGCGCTTCATTTCCTTGTATTTTAGCCATTTGGAACCATTCAAAATTTGTCGAACACGACGAACTCCAATATGCAAATTGTTTTCAACCATTAATTGCCAAGTAGACTTGAAACTATTCGCTGCACTTCGAATTAACAGTCGTTTTTGCGCTGATGAAACGGTTGATGGCCGGCGGGTGTGCTTGTTTTTGCCATAGTTTTGACGGTTTTTAAGAAAATTACCAACAACGTCTCTTCCGCAGTTGATTTCCTTTGCAATCTGACGGTTTGACATATTCGTGTAATCTTTCAATGGGGTTACTTTAGCTATTTCGGCTTCCGTTAATCGTTTGCCACGCGTCATTGTTAACCAAACGATTTTCAGACGAGAAATGAGTCAAATCTATTGTGAAATTGCACAATGAGGTTCGAGAAGGCGTGTGTCAGTCTATCACAACAACACAGATCATGAATATGCCAGTAACACAGATTATTTTAAACAAAATGTCACTTGTCGGTAAAATTATTTCCCACTTTGAGCATGCAATAAATCATAAATACTAGAAACTATTAATATTTTTAAATATTTTTTTCTATGATATTTGTATAAATAGTCAATAAATATATTGTTAAAAAAATCGAAACGAAATTCTTTGATTTTTGATTGTTTTAGAATAATGTTAGTGTCGGCAAAATTATTTCCCCCAGTATATTTATATTTATATATCACAATATACGGTTTTATAGTAAATTGTCAATATAAAAACAAATAAATTAAATTAATTATTTAAATAAATTATTAAATGGGCAGAATATCAAATAATCGTAAAGGTGGAAATGATTTCGTTTTCAGACGTTATAATTATTCGATTGGAAAATCTTTCTAGTTTATTTTCTGTTTCTCTTTTGAATTGTAATTAATAATGAATTGTAAATAATTAATGACAATAAAAATTTACAGTAATGGCAATAGTATTCTCGGCTTACACCATAATAATTTCAACAATGACAATAATACTTGAGTAGTGATAAAAATAATTGGAACCAAGATACAGTAATAACGATAATACAGGGTTATTAATAATTATATCCACTTTATTAATAATTATATCCATTTTATTAAAAATTATAATATTTTTAGATATATAGTATTAATTCATTTTTGTTTCAAAAATAGTAGGGGGAAAATAGGCATTCGGCCTACACCCCCCCTGCTGGTAACCATAGCAACGGTATGGGTTATCGTGGTTACCATGGCAACGGTCGCGGTTACCATGGCAACGGTCGCGATTACCTTAGTTACTGTCGCGGTTACCATGGCAACGGTCGCGATCACCTTAGTTAAGGTCGCGATGTCCCACGGGGGGTTACCGTTACCATGGCAACGGTTCCGATCACCCTAGCAACGGTTCCGAACACCCTA
>MQRK01239263.1:5140-37012 GCA_001938485.1 Girardia tigrina | reverse complement strand
TCTTTTTATCATATTCGAACATTCTCGTTTGAATATCTTCAATCTCTTCAGATTTCTTGACACCTCTAACAGCTATTTCTTTCTGTACGTTCTCGTCATCTATCAGATTAGCGTAAACCGAATTTGATAGTTCCTTTTTACCCAACTTTTTTTCAATTAACTTTTCAATGATTCCATCAGCCTTTCTAAATATTTGTCACGACCCGCTTGTTCGTCACATCTTTAAGTGCTCCGAGCCCCCAGTGGTTGGTTAATGGTCAACCACAACCCGATCTCAAATTTTAACGTTTAGCTTAATTCTTATTTATCTCACCTTGGTCGGACGTCTCTCCTCGCTCAACATCTGCCTAACAGTGAAGAGTCTGGAGGACCTTCGGGTTCGGTTCAAGGCGGGACGGGCTATGGGCCCCCCACCTAGCGGAGCGTCGCTCGGGGATGATTTTCGTAATGTGTTCAGAATCGTCATCTTTATGTATTGTCAAACTTGTTGCACTGTTGTGYTATGCGTCGTGTTATACYTGTGGCAATGTTGTGTACGGYTTTGTCGAACTGTGGCATTGTGGTATAAATTTTCAAGACTTAGGGTACTGTTAAGTTATGTTACGTTGAGTTTGTAACGTGAAACGTGTGGCACTCGCAGAAGGATAGCTTATACTCCTAGAACTTCCAATTATCCAAAATTATCCTGTAATGTCGATTCACCTTTTGGTGATGTTACTACATAGTCCTTATATTAGCAGCAAATCCCCTGGCAATCGTTTATATGTTTTACGTTATACAGTATCGCAAGGTATCATCGTGATATTAATCTGCTGCATAATTAACATCGAGGGATTCGTCATTTAAATTGCCATAAAACTCTGATATCGATTTGATTCATCAATTATTAGCAATTTCTAATTAACAAAAGTGTAACGATTCCGCTCAAAATAATTTAAATTACTAATAGAATCCCTTATCGACAGAATATAATTTCGCACTATCTCATTCAAAATAACTCAACATTCGCAAACGCATTTTGATTCTTAAATTCTTTAGAAAAATTCCTTAGCAAAATTCTTTATCGATATTCGCAAATCCCCTCAGTTACATTTTATTATAATGTTAGCAGAATAAAATATGGAACGATTTAGACTCAAATTGCCAACTTAATTTACTAATTTAATATTCCTAATTCGTTAAGGATTCGAGTCATTGCTTTGTACAATTTACATATTAGAATAAAAATTAGTTCTACCTAAATTAGAATCGGTTGTAAAACTATAAAATTATTAAGATTATCAGGACCAAAACTAGAGTAAATAAAATTATCTTTTAATTCAAATTCGTAAATTTATCGTTTAATTCGGAAATTAATCCTAAAATCAATTTTAACCGTCTGAAATAATCATAAAACTAAATAAACATAATATCGTTGTTATTTGACCTGCACAGATAGGAAATCGTTAGAATTAACTTATTTATATCAATAAAGTCGCATTTCTCAAAACTGGTTGCTTCCGCGTTTGTTTTAATTATTCAAATTGCCTACCGACCTCTGGGCACAATTTTAACCCTTAAAAATTGTAACTAGCATTTTTTTAAACTATTTTCGCCGAACTAATCGTATGAATCGATAAGGTAATTGTTAATTTTGTTAATCTCATTTCTCGACCTCAGATTTCACTTTCCGTATAAGCCAGTTTAACCACATTCTCTCGAACAACCTCAAATTCAAGATAGATAAAAATTTTACGGTCGAGGCCCATACATTATAATCAGACCCCTGGTTTGTCGATAAACTAAAATAAAATTACGATCCTATAAATCATCAAAACCTTAAATAACATAGTTAAAGATAAAAAATAATAATAAAAAAAATCAATATCATTTCTTGCGACATTAATTGCCTATAAAATATTAACAGCAGTTACTCAGAGCATAGAATAAATTATATTTGAAAATTAAAATGTTTTCCTTAATTGTTCAATCGTTCGGCACGGCGAACCTGCGGGTCTATGTCATCGTTAGGTAGTATCTCGCGGTTTCCTTGAAGGAACGTTTCAATAGGTATCGACACTACCTCTACAATAATCAGATCGGCGTGATTGCCGATGCTCTTCCATTGGGCGCTCGAACGCAGGTTTCTTCTGGGCATAATAAACGAGTGCGGCGACCGGACGACGAAGTGATTTAAACTAGGATAGTGACGAAAAACGGGTTTTGATTATAATTCATAAATAATAAACTATACAAAATATAGAATCATCATTTAAAATGTTTATTAATTAATCAATAGTTCATAGATATACAAAATCAAAATTACAATAATTGATAGACGCTGCTAGTCGAATACCTCGGTCGGAATCTCGGTCGGTTTAAGTAAATTTCTTCTAGTAATGTCGTCAACGGTTCTCTCAGAACTAGTTTCTCGGGATCGTTTTCTCAAATATTAATTTTCTCGAGGTGGTTCAAAGCGGTTCGTAAAATTTTGTAATGTTTTGGGATGTTGCTAAAATATTCTGTTTTCGTAATGCGCAATTATAGCTGTGCGGTGATAATTTTCAATTTATTATTTTCTTTTTTGTGCAATTATGACGAAGTGGTTCTCCTTTTTATAGGGTTGATGAGACACCCCTTCAATCTCTGAGGGCCAATGGATCTTCGCCAGATAAGTGTCTGGGCTTTTCCGCGATCCTGATTGGTCGATCCGGGTATGTGTGTCCCTTTTAAAAAATTTTAAATTTTGAAAATTCTTTTTTATTATAGGAATCGTGCCTGTGTGTCGTGACACACTCTGTGAATTTTTAGAGTCGGTATGCGGCCGAGTCATTGGACTTGTCAGCCGACTTCTAATTTTGGACTTTGCGGGTGACTCATGGTAAGTTTTTAATTAAGCTTTGTTTATCTTAATTAATTGTTTGAACTTTCAGGGCCTATAACTTTGCTCAGGGTGGTCCGGTGACTTCGCGGGTTTCTTCCACGGATTGCCCGCGCAATAACCTATCATGGGAGGGTCGGTTGACCCCATATCTTCATCGGGTCGCCCAGTAAGTAACTTGTTAATTTTATCGGGTTTTTTAATTAATTTCTTGTTCTTTTAAGGATAATAATTGCTTACAAGGGTTCGTTGTCAACCCATACGTTCTGCCCAGGTATTCATCCTGCAAGGGGCTATCCGGAGGGGGTCGGTTGACCTCTCAACTCCCATGGATAATTCGGTAGGTGATTATATTAAGTTTTTGGTCTGTTTTACTTCTTTTTTCTTTTAGAATCTATAGCTATTCTCGGGGTATAAAAATCCTCGGCGGGTCGTCATCCCAGATTGCTCGTTTTGTATGTTATGCGGGGTCGGTCTTCTTTTTATTTTCGGGTAATTTTATCTACTTTGTCTATTTCATTCGTTTATGATTGTCTTTTAGTTTTCATCTGCGAGCTTCGAGGGAACCGGATAGGAGGGGTCATTGTGTTGTAAGATTTCAAATATATGTATGAAACTTGCTGATTTTTTCTTTGTTTTCTTTGGTGTCTGTTATGTGTTATATTTGTGTGTTTGTGGATGACTGTAACATTTTTTGACCGTAACATATTATTGTTGGGTCGCTAGATCCAATTCTCATTTCTACCAGTTCCTTTATTAGATCCAGGATAGATTTTTCCTTTGAAAATGCGGATCTTAGTTTCTCTTCACATGTTTCACCTGCCGCTGCTTCATATTTTATTATGGCATCCAGAGTCATATATGGTATTGCTAATAAGATTTTCCTCTCTTCTGAAAATCCCATTATCTTCGCATACCTGTTAAAGCTCGTTCTGAATGCCTCAACTTTTGTTTCTAATCCATCAAAAATCTCCGGACCTCTGATGTTCGGAATCACGAGGTCGTATGTCGCCATATTAAGAACACCAACATGGGATTTCGAACTTTTATTTTCAATAGAGTCAGAATTGTCTTTTGGACAATTCTCAGCAAAACTCTCGTCATTCGACATCGTTCTAAATTGATAATTTTTTTGTTAATGTTTGTTAATAAACAATTATTCGAACAAATTTTTCATTATTTTCTGATTTTATTTTTACAGTTCAAATTTTGTAATTTTAGTATTAATTTTATTTACATATTAATTTTATTTAAAAATGATTTTATGTAGAGAAAGAACATTTATTTAATTCAAAACTTAGTTCACATTATTTACTTTATTTAAATTTTAATATGAAAATTTGAAGATTTAATATTTTTAAATATTTGATGCTGTACTTTAAAATGTAAATTATATTCGAATAATTAACTATCGTGAACATCCAAAATATCAATATTCCACCTGGGTGGGAGAAACACATTTCCAAATACTAAACTGAACATACCAAATTTAAAATATTCCTCACAAGTACATTTACTAATCACCATAATAACGTGTTTGTCACTCATTGGATTGATAAACAGGTTATTTTACAAACTGAAAGCGATTGTATTAATTGTATAAAATATATATGTCGTTAAACAGCTTTACATCATAACAGTTATGATATTCATAAATATATATTTACAGAAGTCAAATTTAATGATAAAATTATTAATAAAAATCCAATAAATCATTAAGATCAACTGTAATAATAAATAAAATACATTTATGTTTACATTTATTGGAAAATTAATATTAAAATGGAACAATTAAACTCAAAATTATCACCTAAGACCAAAAGACACCGTTTCGTCACCGATGTCCGAGTAAGTCAGATTAAAGTCAACGTTCCTAAAACTTCAATTCCAATCAGACCATTAAAATTGTCTCAACAAAAGTTAACATCACCAAAAATAGAAAAAGGATCCTGGAAATCTGTGTCGCGTTCATATAAGCCGCGAGTCACTGGAAATGAGAATTGTAATTTCAACGCTAAATTAAAATTACCAAATAATAATAATCGAATGGAGAAAAAGGTGGCTTTAGATTTACAACGGTCAAGTAGTAAATCAAACGAATCGGAAGACTATTCATATCAATCTTACCCAAAAGAATTTCTCCCTTCAAACATTCATCAACTGCAAACGACAATGGAAAATTTGATTAAGAAAATCGCTGAATATTCTCATAATCGTTCGACTTATGAAGATAAAAATGTCTTTATTCCAGTAATTGCCCAAGACATGAGACCCAATAATGACAGGATAAACGGAAAGCAAATCCAAAGTAATATGACAATAAATAAAGTCGAATCTCAATATCCATTCATTCATGTGAGGAATTGTTTTGATCAAAAAAGTCTCAAGAAACCAAATTGTACAACAGTGACTATTAAAAGACTCCAACCCGAGGCGGACGATTGTTTACCGAATTTAATATCAAATATATCTTTGTGTAACCAGCCTATCCTAAATAAATCTATCAATTGTGATAGAAATCCAGTTTTTGTATATCTAATTGAAGTCAAAAATCAGGGTTCTTCTGACAAGAAAAGGATAACAGCTAAAGATTCTTTAGAAATTAGCGAAAAGTTAAATTCTGATGATGGTAATGGTCCTGATGAGAAAAAACATAAGAAAAATCGGCAAGCACTGAGTGAAATAACTGAAGTAACTGAAGTAACTGAAACTCACAAGGTTTTTAATGTTAAAAGTGTCCAAAAACCGTCGGCAAATGAGAACTGTTTGGATGAACAAACCATTCGTAACTTAGCAGACATTTTTGGTATGTCTGTCTCAGATATGAAAACATTGATACAAATAATAAAAAATAATCCGAATTTTAAGAGATTTCCTGCGTCTGATATCAATTTGAAGTCTCAGTTTCAACAAACTAATGTTAAAAGTCCACAGGAAGAAATTGAACGAAATCATCCCCTCGGTTCTAGTATAAATATACAGAATCAAATATTCCATAATTTACCATCACAATCTAGAACTAAAGATGATATTATGGATCAACAAACCCCTGTAAATGGGTCAGAAATTTTCAAAGAACCATTGTTAAAAGAAGAAAAGAAACATTTTGATCGTACTTCCATAGTTTTGGAAAATGCAATCATTCAAAAAGATCCGAAATATATTAAAATTGATAAAGACAACAATTTAAGGAATATCCAACATCAAAACGTTTCATTGCGTAAAGAATCGACCCTCATAACAGATTTAATAAGAAATAATGATTCAAAATATTCTCATGAGATTCGGCCAAATTCTATAAGAACTGGAGATGAAAATTTGAGAAGTATATCAACTTCTAGTGTTCCTAAAGATATCAAATCAATATCGATTACAAATCAAATAATAACTACAAAACGTAATTCTGAGAGCTTCAAGCCATTTATCAGAAATATTTCGGTAATAGATAATGATAAAAAAGTAGTTTCGTATCCAAAAGTTGACCCCAAGAAACAAGAATTAGATGAAGAGAAATCGCGTCCAAATTCTACCAGTCAACCACAACCAGTAAAGGATTATAATTCAGAAAGTAAAATAATAAAACCAAGCGAAATCGTTGTTCGTAATAGTGTCAGATATTCAATTAACAACGTAACAAGCATTAGTTTACCACCAAAAGAAAGTGAAAAAGATCATTCCAAAAATGTTACAGAAAGTGTTACCACTGAACCATCGGTCAAGAACTCAGAAAATAAATTAAATCAAATTTTAAAGAAAAACTCGAAATTAAATCCTGAACTCTCCATTAATAATCGAAGTGTTTCCTTCGTTGAAAATGTTTCTAAATTCGTGGAAAAGGTTTCTGATCCACCATCGAACATTCTCCAAGAACAGGAGAATACTGAAAATAGATCTTTTAAAGATCCACCAAGTGAACTTACTATGAAATTCAGTAATATAGATGACTTAAAATACCTTTTTGCCAGTCAAGGAAAACATTGTTCAATTTTAAGTCAGAAAATCAAGGATACATCTTCTCAATTGACAAATATTAAGGAAGATACGCTGCCTATTGATACATTAATTCAGATTAATAAAATGGAATTAGTTGTTGAAAGAACTAACTCACAAGTAAGTGTTTCAACTTCTACATATCAAGAGCAAGACAATGCTATTAGAAAATCGAGTTTATTTTTAAGAGAAAAAGAAAGTCAAACTAAATCTCTTGGTTTTGGAGAAGACCCTTCATTGAAAGATAATGAATCTCAAGTGACGGAAATAAAATCAATTTCCATTGTAAAAGAGACCCCAAAGAAATTTCAATTTTCCGATTATGAATTGAAAGAAGGTAAGATTTTCAATATTTTTCCAATGTCAAGTGTAACGGATAATGTTTTGGATTCAAATAACCTCAGTGTTCATCCTGATCCAGATTATGAATACCTAAAGATATCAGTCGAAAAAAAATTAGATAATATCGACAGACATTCTCCTTCTTCTGGTTGTGAATCACAGGCTTCAGAAACATTTGAATTTAATATTATTGAAGAGTCCATAAACAGATTTTTTATTTTAGATGATTCTTTCCTCGAAAGAATACTCAGTGAAGTCATGAAACCGTTTTTGGAAACAGAAAAATTTCTCGTCAATATATCAAATGAAAATTTTATCACGCATCTCGATGAACAATTGAAAACTTTATCTAAATCGGATAAAATTGATCATATTTATTCTTCATTTCATTCGGAATCCAATGAAGAGGATGTAAAAAGTAAAGAAAATTATGATGAAACTTTGGTTTCAGAAACTATTAAAAGTAAATCTACAAGAGAATCAATAAGAAAATTATCTTCTATAATAAATCAAATTATTGGCGAAGAAGTTGTAGAAGTGGTAAAACCATTACCAGACGTCTCTAACGTTCTTCTAAATTCAAGTATTCAAAGTAAATTTACAGATCAAACAGAAGAGTTAGATAAGTTATCTAAGTTAGAAAGACTTGAAATTGACAAGAAGGATAACCGAGTTGAATATGTAGAGGTAATCAACAATGACTATTCTAAAATTCCACCACATTCCTTAGCAGTGAATAAACCACCCTTTGTTGGTGAAACATACGACATCATTATCGAAGAAGAGACTATAAAATCGATTTCAATAGTGGAACCTTTAAGGAAAGAAAAACTAACGGAAAAAAATAAAAATTCGCTGAATAAAAATCCATTAACAAGCGAAATTGAAAATCAAGAGTCATCAATAAGTCATCATTCACAGTCAGGTGTTCATGGAAAAGATGTTTTTAGTAACAGTTCGGAGCAAGTACTAAATAATATTGAGGAAGATGAAAATACTTCAAGTGTAAGCCTTGGAAATAAGAACGTTAGTGATAGATCGGCAGTCAGTTTAACATCTGAGAAAGAAACCAAAGAATTAAAAATCGGTGGTAGTAATTCGATAATTACCAATGTTGGAATATCAGTGTATTTTGAGACATCAGAGCCTGAAAATGAAGCTGAGGATAAGTTTGATAAAAGTTTTAATGAAGATATACATAGTGTTGCTAACGAAAACATCGAAAATAAAAGAGATACTACAGGAATGATGAAGATCAGTTTGAAATCTGAAAGAGAAACTAAAGAATCAGGAATAAGTGGAAGTAATGCAATAATTACTAATGTTGGAGAATCGATTGAAGATAAGCTTGAAGAAGACATCAACAAAGAATTCGATGATAAAACTTCTCAATTTTCAGTGCAAAAGATTCATATTTCATCTTTTGCTAATAGTTTCGAGTTAGAGCTTTCGTCTTATCAATCTGTAGGAGTTGTAGAAAATAAATATCAACCGTCAGATGTAAATGTGAATGAAGACATTAAGCAATCCGAAAAGTCATACTCTACAGAAAGTGTTGTAAAGTCAAGATTATCAAAAAATATTCTTTTCGAAAAATACGACGAATCTGAAAGTATTTTACCAAATGATACCTCGTCTAAAGTGATGTCTAAATACGATGTCGAGGAAAACCTTCAGTCAAATACCACTGAAACTCGGCCATCAATATCCATTCGAACAACAATAGAATTTGAAAAGGAAATAAATCCCTTATCAAACAATTATAGTCTTAATAAAACTTCCGTAAGTGTTGATAAAACAATTTTCTCCGACAAAATAAAGTCGGATTTATTTGGTCAACTAAAAGACGCTATCAATATTGAATTGGTTAAGAATTTACTGGATGAGATTGTTGGAGAACAGTTTCTTTTGGGGAATAAATATTCACTAGCGAATTTTATCTCAAAGTTAGAAGACGAGATACCATTGGAAGAAAAAATGTTTCATGTTATGAATAACATTAGGCACCCTGAAGAATTATTGTCCCCAGAAAGTAGTCTAAAATCTAAAATCTCAAAAAGTAGTTTCTTTGATAAATTTAATGAATCTTTTGGATCGAATGAAATGAGAAGTGATCGTTACTTACCGAAAGACGTTTCGTCGAAAGGAGGCTTAGAAAGCGGTATTGGTGAAATCGTTCAACCAAGTACCATTGAAACACGATCATCGAGAGAATTGGAAAAAGAAGAAAACGAACCCTTATTAAATGTCCATGAGCTGAAAAAGGTCTCTGTAAGTTTTAATGAAATGGTTGATGATACCTTGATTAAGGATTTATTGAATGAAATAGTTGAAGGACAATTTGTCTCAAGAAATGACAGTGTTACAAGCAATTTTAAAAATTCAGTAAACGAAAATCAACAATTATTTCATATTGGAACAAATGAAAGATCTGATGAAAATTCATCTATTCCAATCGATTCGACCTATGTCAATCTTGATAAGAAATTCCTTCAGAGATCTAAACAAAAAAACTTTGAGGAAAAGGTTATAAGTAATCAAGAAGAACCCTTTGACGATGATTACTCTATTGATGAAAGAACGTTTAACAAAACCGCAAGCATTATCAATAGTGAATTAATAAATTCATTTTTTCTTGACAATGAAATAATATCTTCCAAAAACTTAAAATATAAAGACACATTAAAAGAAAAAAATGAAACGGAAACTTCTGGTTTTTCTGAAAGAGAATGGAACACTATTCATAGAACCTCTTTTATCAAATTAAACTCATTAATGCAAACACTCGGCGAGGAACTACCAAAGATAAAAACAAATGAAGTGAACCCACGTTTTGGAATGACAGCAACAATTTCGTACACAATTGGACCTATGTTAAAAAATAAAGTGTTGACGAAATCTGACCAACTTAGTTTCATTCATGACGATTCTAAGCCAGTTGAAATAAAGAATCAAGACATTAAAGTAGATAATTCAGATATTTTAACGACACGAACTGTGTCTTTTAAGCAAAGTGACACTTTAGTAGAAAAGAATCCAAACCCTTCAAGTGATCAAATGGTCAAATCAGCGAAGCAAGAAAACAAGGAAAGAGAGAATAATGACTTGAAACCTATTTTATCAAGGAAAACATCAGTACCGACGGTTTCTAAAAGTCAAGTTATTGAAAGCCCAAAAAAGGTTGAAACGTGTAAAGAAGTTTCACCGGAGAAAGAGAAAAGAAAATATTTTCCATCATTTAGTTTCAAAGCCATTTTATCGAAACGTAGTATTTCAAATGTTCCAAAAGAAAAGCCTGTGAAGACTGGCGAGAAGAAAACAATTTTGAATGAAACTCATAAAGGTTTATTACAAAATACCTCGGAAAATGAAAATAAGGATCCTGCATTAAAACAAAATTTAAAATTTAAAGAAGAGATCATAAGGAAACCTCTTATTAATCAAACTGATAAATCAGACTCACCAAAAGAGTCACAACTAAAAACTAATGAGAAGAAAATAATTGAAAATAATCCTAGAAATATATTATTAAAATCTTCTTTTGAGAAGGAAACTGAATCTAAACCAAATTTAAAAGCAAACGTTTCGAAACCTGACTTACCGGTTTCAGGGACAAGTGCGACTTCCAAAACAGAGGGGTCTTATTCGAATGAAAATGTTACTAAAGACATCATTAAAAAGAAAACCCCAAATCTAGACTCATCTGTCATTAAAAATGAAATATCAAATACTAAAGATTTTTCTGGTAAAAAAACAATTTCAAATGATGTTGATCAGTCAAATAAAATGGTAAAAGTTTCGAAAGTACCTGGTCCTCAAAAAAATTTATTAAGTATCGAACTCACCACAGTCAGAGCTAACCAACCCTTAGCCACTAGTAAGCAAAATTCAACTCCTTTGAGTGAGCCACTTTTCAAGAAACAAATATCAGTGACAACTAATATTAGTGCAAATAAAAAAGAGTTAGCGAATTCCAAACAGCCTGATTTGAATACTCCACCTAGACCCTTGAAGAAGTCTATTAAATCCATAAGCATTAGTGTTGAAAGAATTCGTTCACCGATTTCTGAAAGACCAATGTATTACATAAAATCGAAAGATGATAACGCTATTACAAAAAATGTCGGACAACAAACTCAAGATCCAAATGTAAAGAAGGATGGTTAAATAATCGGACATATTAATAAACAAAAAAATATGTTTGAAGATACTAACTCGAAAACATTTACCTGATTCTGTAGGGGGCACTACCAAACTAGTTTTCACAGGACTTAATGTTTCGTCAAAGAAGTGCAAATCAACTTCCATATGTTCTCTTCACAATTACTTCCGTTCGTCCAGGAAGGACGAAGATATTTTCGAAGATATTACTTTTATTTTATTTTACTTTGAAAGAGTAAAATTTGGGAAACATTTTCTTTCGTTTTTTTTCGTTGAAGTTTGACATGTACAACTATTTTCTCATCATAATACAATTGTTTTCGTTTCTTTAAGAAGTTTTGTTTTGTTAGAAAAATTAAATTTGAATTCAACATTTGTATTGGAATTGACAATAATATAATTTTTCAAAGATGGAGATAGAGGAGTTCATATACAGGACTGAAGAGACAGTTTCTGTGTAAAGCAAAGATTGGTAATCTCTTGAAGAAAATATTTTGAATAGGGCTGGAAATCTCGGTCAATTTTACAATCCCGGGATTACGGGATTTTATTTGTTGTAATTCCGGGAGCCCGGGATTTCCCGGGATTGATATATTTGTACCTGTTTTTCATTTCATATACTAGTTAGACTATAGGACACCCACTAATCAAACTGCCAGTTTTGTTAAGTCGAATAATACTTATTCAGTAATAAATTTAATTTACAAAAATTTATTAATAAACACAACACCATAAATTAAATAAATAACATTTATTCAAGAAAACATTTAATTTACCAACATTTACAAAAAATGCAACACAATATAAACATATTTCGCAAGTCCATAAAATATCTTCTTTTCCCAACTTGTTCTGCAACGATAAAGCTCCTCATCAATGAGACCCATCAAATCAGATTCTACGATCGTTGTTTTCGGCTTCGTTGATATCAAGATAGCTTCTTTCAATCTCTCTTCAATCGAAATCTGAGGTATTGTCTGATTTATTTCAGTCTTGATGATGTCGTTGCTGAAAGATATTTTCATGTGGATAGGCATTGAGACATAAAAGCATTTTTAAACAAAACGTCTTCACAATTGATCATTTAATGACTCGAACCCTGGGATCAAAAAGGTAGCGAATTATGTGGGTGGTGTCAGTTATTCTTTCATCAGTTATTCTTCGTCTCAGAGAATATTCCAAAGGCAGACTAAAGATTGTTGACTGCTGGCGTAGCTCTTCAAGTGTAAACGTCACAATTAGATATGCAGTCAATATATTTGCATCACGGCAACAGAGAGCCTCAACGGTTACGCGCAGAGGTTTCAGAGCTTCATAAATATTTTAAACCATCTCGAAGTCTTCTTCGGTGAAAGTATCCATAATTTTCAAATAAATTAGTCTTTTACAAATCTAGTTTAACTTCAAGGAACCAGGAGAGTATGTTTACTAAATGTTCAACATTGTTGAATATGTTTAATTGCTGAATTCATGAACTACGCAAATATTTTTTTCAAAGATGAACATAATATACGTGAACATAACCACGTACTTAAGGAAGAGGTTAAGATTAAGATTTCGGATTCTTTTGATTCAGGTGATTTTTGTGCTTTTGTTTTCGATTCTTTATACTTTTTCTCTAACTTCCGGTAATCTTGGTTGATTCGACATTTAATAGTATTTTTGTTATGTTTATTAAATATTTGCCCCTGTAAACATCGTACATTTCCCCTAACTCGATCCGCTAAAAAAATGTTTTTTATGATGAATTAGTTGAAATTTTCGATTAGTTGAAAATTTTGACAAAAACAGAGTTTAAAATCTAAAAAAATCTAAAATTTGATGCATTCAGTAGAAATTTTTAAAATAATAACTTAAAAAGAAGTAATAAATTTATAATATCAATCTACAACAAAAGTATTTTTAAGAAATTAAATAGTTTTTTACAAATTAATTTTAAAATTAGATGTTTATATAAATGGAAAAATCAATTTTATTTTACTTAGAATATATTTTAAAATACATAATAAAAATTTGGATGAAATAAAAATTTTAAAAAATAGTATTGGATATAATAAAATATTTTTTAAGTTTACAAATTCATTGGATTTTATTTAAAGGGAGTAAGTTAATTTTATTTGTAATATAATTTTATAAACGCATTTTAAAAATAATAAAAAAGTGTGACTAAATTAAAAGTTCAAAAATATGTTACAGATTATAATAAATTATTTTTAAGTTAAATAGTTTTTTACCAATTAATTAGATTTTATTAGAAATGGAATAAATTAATTTTATGTGCAATATATTTTATTTTTAAAAATAATGAAAAAATTGATTAAATAAAACTCAAAAAAAAGTAAAATTAATAAAATTTGAAGTAGGATAAAAAAATTATGAAGATACTAATTAAAGACGCTGCGGAATGAAAATTTTAATTAACGAAAATTGGTTTGAAAAGTTCGAGTTGTGATATTAATAAAATTTTGATATTAAATTATGAGCTTTGAATCTATTAGTA
This sequence comes from Girardia tigrina, assembly GCA_001938485.1. Classification (NCBI taxonomy): domain Eukaryota; kingdom Metazoa; phylum Platyhelminthes; order Tricladida; family Dugesiidae; genus Girardia; species Girardia tigrina. The sequence goes on along the minus strand of MQRK01239263.1, from coordinate 23,159 downwards.
ATGAAAATGGCATAAACGCTACTTACAGTTTTTACTTCAATTAAGTCGATGTAAAAATATCCTTTGAAAACAATGATAAATGTTATGGAGAACTTCTGTTAATAAATGCAAAATGATCAATTAAATTTTTTGAGTAAACTAATCATAGAGAGTACAGAGAAAACTAAATATTTATACATATTTTTCCATTCTTTTTATTTGCTTGCTTTCTCTCTATCTCTCTCACACTCTGTATTGAGATGGTCGGCGTGTACAACGGCAAGACGTACTCGCAGCTCGAGTTCAGCATCACCTACACACCCGTAAAGCACGGTCACCCGGGTATCAATACCACTCATAGCTCCAGATTCATTCCATATCTATATGTATCGATGGAATTTAAAAACCTATTTGTGAAGGTTTTTTACTCAACTAATTTTCTTTAAACTTTGCACACTTACTGATTTTCGATGACAATAAATGATAATGTGAAAATTTGATCAAAAAAACTTATTTAGGTCTCAAAATTGGAACAAAAACGGTCCAATCGGAGTTCATGAACAATATTAACTAAAAAAGATCTACTTTAAAATCATTAGTAGTTTATAATACACAAAAAAATAAATTGAAAGATAAATGAAGTCCAGTAAACCGATTTAAAGTCTAACTAGTAAATCAAAAAAATATTTTTATATCCATGCTTTATGAAAGCGAAACTCTGCTTGGGCTACAGATTTTTTTAATGTTTTATTGTTTTTTTTTTGAAAATATTTTTTTAATTAAAATTTTGTTGACAAAGTAGAGTTCTGTTAGCATAAAGAATTGCTATAAAAATTTAATTTTTGATTGACTAGTTTTAAATAATTTTAAGTCTCCAATCCTTAAAACTTATAATATGCAATTAATTAAGATTATAAAGTTTAAAAAAAGAAGACACAAAAGACAACTATTACAGAGATAGTTGGACACTTGCCGTTCCTTTCGACTTAATACCGGTGCCCATGAGTTTAACTGTTTATTTTGAGTAGAAAAAGTATCCTTTTTGACATTTAAACATAAAAAACATACTTATACGCCTGAACGTTAAAAATGTTCTGAGTTTAATAACGAAGTTTTTTTAGTCCGTAAAATTAGCAATTAAGGAAGTTATATTTAAAGTGACATTCTATTTGATAAAAGAAAAGTTTTTTATTTAATTATTAATTATCTAAAGTTTTTAAACCCATTTAAGTTATTATCTACTAAGCTTCCACTTGCAAAATATGTAGAAAACTTTTAAATATAAACACGAACATATAATTTATCACAGAAATAAATGATTGATAATAATGAAAATTTTGATAAATCAAATTAAAAATCAATATAATATTTTTAATACTGTTAATGGAGCAATCTAACTCAAGAGCTTCAACCAGCAAAAAGCGAAGCAGTTTTTCTTTTAACAGTCGTAAGAATGCTTATAAAGTTCGAGTGGCCAGCATAGAACCTTTGTCGGTTGTAGGAAGTACGAAGGAGCAGAATGTTGACTTTCAGAAAGAGATTTCCAAACGTGATAAATCTGTTAGAATACCAGCGATGATAGAAAGGTCTATTAAAATGGCAAAAGGGTCCTTGTGTAGAACCAGAGAGACTTTATTCCGAAATCAATCTTTATCACTTAATAGGAAAAGAAAGGAATCTAATGTTTCCAATAATCCGGATTATAATCAAAGAAGTGATGTATTGGGTTGTCCACCTAAAGCTCCAGTTCAAACACGAATAACGCTTTCCTCTAAATCTTTAAACTCACAAAATAGTACAACAAATTATTTGAACGTGAATCCCGTGGTTTCAGGAAGTGATCAAAATTATAAATTCAATGTAATAGGAAAGAATACGTTGAATTTTAATATTGCCATGAGATTAGAAGGTGTTGGATCTTCTATATCGGCATCAATGAATCCAAGTAAAGAGATGGAATGTAACATCCGATATAAGACCGATAACGATAGTAAATCATTAAATGAACTGCAACAAAGTTTAGATGAATTGAACAGAACAATAATAACGTATAATAAACCGCTATTAGAAGAACCTCAAATTTTACCATCACATTCAAAAAATATTTTAAACGATGAAATACTTTCAGAAATGACGGATAAAGTTAATAGAGAAACTGGGTTACTAAAACAAATAAATGCACCTGCTCCTAGTTATACTGACTCAAAAGGTTCATCGATTGATATAAAAAATTTTAATAAAACCACAAAACTTAATGACGATTATATGGTGGAATCTAATGTAACGTCTTTTAGTTTGAAAGAACCGACTGATTTGGGTGGGTCAACAAAATCGCAAGAATTTCCTGGTGAAATGTCCCCGATGAAAACTGTAGTGACACATAAACTGTTTCCAAATCCAGAAAAATATGGTGAAAATTCTGAAAATAAACCCGCTAATATTTATGTTATAAGTGAAACGGCATATGCTACACCAAATGGACAACATCCTAGGGAAACTTTGTTATCCATCCAAGAGGAAGATAGTAATTATGCGTCAACACCTTCGTTTGTAATAGTACCTTATACTCCTACAGAGCGACTGTCTATATCACCTGTAGGATTGACAGAATCTTTCAAAGATAACTACTCCAATCCGATTTCTAATCAAATATCGATGAAAATTACCGCAAATATCACAGAAAATGTTCCTAGTCGTTTTGAAACAGAATTTTCAATCACTAAACGATTCGAAAGTTTAGAAAACCAAAATAAAGACTTCGAAGAAGTTTCTATTTCGAGCAAAAATGTTCGAATAGAAACAAATTCAAGGATCAATATGTTGAAGGAAAAGGATCAGTCAAGCCTGGTTTCGGAAATCGTTGAAAAAAATTCATTGAAAATGAAATCATTTGATGATCTTTCACAGAAAAATTCTACTAAAAAACGAAATTTCAGAGACGATACGAGTACGATTTCTGAAGTTTCATTGAAGGAGAAATCAGTTGATCGCAGTTTGAAAGAAACATCTTTTAAAACGGACGGCAGGGGTAGTTTTCGTAACATGGATCAGAAACAATCTTTAAATAGATCTGCAGAAAGAATAGGAAGCAGTACAAAATATCAATTAACGAACGAGAAAGTTAGATCTTCATTAACTGACGATATAAAATCAGTGAAATTGAGTTATGAAAAAATTAATGAAAAAGGTATCCTAATAAATTCGGGTAATGTTGTAAATGATGTACCACCAATAGACAGTGAAAATCCCTCAAGATTCTTGAAATCAAATACTAGTTATAATGAGCAAAATACGATATTGCCTAACAGAACAAATGTTAAAAGTGAATCATTTAAAAATTCAATTATGGGGCATTCTAAGGATAAAGAATACAGACCTCACAATATATTTCCAATGAAAAATACTGAATCAACGAAAGGTTTACCATCTGATATCAGTGATGGACTTCATTTTGATCAGACGTCTAGTGTTGTATCCTATAGAAATGCTGAACAGACTTCTAATATTGATAAACAATTTATGTTACATGAAAAACTACCAAACGATAACTCTGTAATTTATAACACAAGACCCTCGGAAATTTCAGTTATGGTGGATAATCAGATATCCCTTCGTAAATTGTCTTCATATAAAGAAAAAGATTCTTTTCGTTATGTGAACTCATACTTAATGGAAGACTTTCGACGAAATTATGTATCACAATTATACACAATTGACCATCAGTATTTACTACATGAAAAGCTTCCTGAAAAACCTTATAGAAAGATTGAAAATAATACTTTCAATACAGCAACTTTATCAAATATATCAGGTAAAGAACACAAAAAATTGAATCTCTACCATCAATCTCTTGAATTTAATGATACAGGAATAAAATCTGAAATAAATATATCCGATAATTTTTTGCAAAAACTAATTTCCGATGTCGAAAAAAGAGAAACTGAAGTCATTTCAGAACCGTCTTTAAAGGAAATGGATGATGCTCCTGAAAGGACAAGTGTTTCGTTGAGAGAGTGGAAAGATTTAAAGAAGCCATCTAGATATAGTAATGAGAAGTTTTTAGTTAATCTGTCTAGTCATATACAGAATGATGGAAAAGAGTTACCACAATATTCACAATCAACTCTTGTAAAATCAAATAATACTCCGTCAAGTCAAGATATCAAACAAATGTCATCAGGTAGTACTATTAAGCCTACTAATATTTTTCGTCAACAAAGTCCACAACCTTATTCCTCAAATGTTATGAAACCAAATGCAAATTTTTCGGTTACAGATAACTCTCAATACGTTCAATCGGGAGAAACCAAACCAGGTATATCAAGACCTTCAAAGGATCCTTCAGGTAATGAATCTGAAGATACTCAAGCATTCAATATTATGACAACAGTTAAGACATCATCAAGTCCGGATAAAAAACAAATGATCCATTCAGAAGAAATTAGAGTTTCTCAAACTATTACCTTTCAAGACAACAATCTAATAGAAAATCCAGTTGTAATTAATTCTGATAATAATCCCCCAAATCAACTTGTTAGACAAATATCTAAATCTAACTTAGTCAAAACTACTAATGTTTTACAACGTCAAGAAGATGATTCTTTTGAAACTGTTCAAATGATGCAGCCAACTAAAACCTTTTCTAATGAGGGTACGAGCCAATTTGTACATTCTAGTGTTATTAAACTGACAACTAAATATTCAAACCAAAGTCTGAAGCATGCTGAGGAATCCCAAATTATTGATGCTAATAGTGAGATGTTAAGTGAAAGCAAACAATTTTCTGGGGCCATAAAGCCTACTAACATATTTCAAAATCAAGAAATTGAAAAGTTTGATAGTACCAGTGCAATGCAACCGAATAGAGGACTTTCGAATGAAGATTCAAAACAGTTTGTGTTTTCAAGTGTTATTAAAGCAACAATAAGTTCGTCTCCAAAGGGTTCGAAGCAATTAGATAATGCTTCTCCCACTAAAAGTAATACTTCTCCCACAGTTGCTAGTACTAAGCAGCTTGAATATGTTAGTAATGAAAAGACTGATAAGAATTCATATCAACAAGATAATAGACATATTGACGACCCTAGTGTTAATAAAGGTTATGGTGTTCCCTTAGGACAGGAAAGTTCGATATCCCGGGAAAATAATTATAAAAGGAATTTAAGTTCGGTAAATCAAAATATCAAACCATCTGAGAATAAAAGCATTATTAAAAATAACTTGAAACCTTCAACTCAAGGTGTTGGTCAGTCAGATGAATCTCAAATTCTGAAAAATAATACGAAAAATTTACTCGAAGAATATAAACAAGACGGTCCTAATGCTTTAACAAGTAATCTTGGACACTTAAATCAAAATATTAAAGGACAGGAACAGGCAAATGTTATTAATAATAAGACTCAATCTATGAAACAGATGAGCAAAGTACCTATAGATGATAATACAATGAAAAATAGAAAATTAAATGCAGAAAAACAACATTCTGGTAATATTGGTACTAAAAGTGATATCAGTTTAACAAATCGGGATTTAAGAGAGTCGGAAAATGTATCCTTTAGCAGACCACTCAATAGTCCTCTGAATCAAGAGATTATGCCCATTAAAATTTATACTGATAATTCAATCGCTATTTATCCTATGTGTTCCGAGAATGAAGAGGATTCCGTTAGCGTATATAAATCACAATATACTAATAATCTTGATGAAAATATAGACCCTGAAGATTTTACAATAGATTATCAGTATCTGAAGCACTCTAAGTATCCCGGAGATCAATATCGTATGATTGATAATAGTTTATTTGCTAATAAAGGTCTTTCTAACATTGCAAGAACCACAGATAAATCATTTAAAAGTAAAAGCACTGCTTTATCTTATAAAGACAACTATAAACAACCACCCCCTATCATGGGTCAGACATCCACACCGGCGAATACCCTTAATATTATAGAAGATGGTACATTTTCGAAGCAATTAGACAATGATACTCTACAAGTTTCCAAATCATCAGCGGAACGAAGAGGAATTGGTGGACAGAATCTTTTAGATGTACATGCGACAACTGGTAGTAAAGGAACCAGTGAAGCTGGTCGTAATTCAGATAAACCATATAAGTCATTTTTGTATGAAAACAATGGAAGTGAAGTCGGTAATGCGAAAGATAAAGAAACTAATTTGGACAAACAGCGTGTTAATGATCATGTATCGGATGCACCAATTTTAAATCAACCGTCCTTAGTAGATGAACAAACTCTTATTAATATTAACTCCATCATAGACAATCAAGTTTCTCATGAGAAAATACATTTAGGAAAAGGTAATAAATCAAAGGAGGACGCAGCGGATTTAAGAGCAGAACAAAGCAAAGCTTTAGTTTATGGAGCATCTGAAACTAGAGATTCAAATGAAAAAAATTCAGGTGACCCATCACTTGATGAAAGGTCTCGTGAAAGTGGTAAATTTTACTCACAACAGCGGTCATCTTGTACTACAGTTTCATCTGAGACTAAAAGAGCACGGAGAGAAAAAGATCCAACTAAATCTTCCACTCGTCGAGATGATAAAAATAAATCCATTAGCGATAATTACGTTGATATTAAAGCTATTACTCGAAATTCTCGTTCTTCGTCCAAAATGACAACAGGTACTGATGCCAATAAATATATATCCGTGGAATCCGATAAGGAAATTGGTGATGAAGCTAGATTGCAGAGTACTCGATCGCGCTCAACAGATAAAGGATCAATCAATCGGCTCCAAATTGAAGGAAGTCGTCATAGTTCAAGTACAAATGAAGTAAATTTTGGAAATTTCTTTCAAGACATTTTTGGACGATTAGGAAATCCAACTGTTAAGATTACAGACAGCTTTTTGAATCAATTAATTCAAGATCTAAAGGTATTGGAACAAGAAGGTTTACAAGGTCTCGGAAATGATGAATTAAAACGAATTGCAGGATACGTTAATTTGGTTTCACATGACTTGCAAACTCCAAACATGTTTTCATCAATGACAAATGATCAGTTCATACATGACCTATTGTTTTATATCAATGATATGCAAACACAAATGAATGAAAGTCAAACGGCCACTAGTTCAAGTTCACTTCATGTGTCACTAAAAAGAGATATGCCAACCATTGTAAATAAAATTTCATTGAAAAACGATGAGTCCGGTCCTTCAAAAACGACATCTATTATTCATGAAATATCAATTTACGAAGATTTACCATTAAGAATATCTGAGCAAAATATGGATGATGATGATGCCATAACTCATGTTTCATTTGATGATGTTTCCAAATTAAAATACCGTATTGAATCAATTATAAATATCCGAGAACCGACAGATCAAAACGAACCACGACACTATGAAAACGTTATAATAACAACTGTACCTCAAGGTAATCAATATGTTACAAAAACAACGACAAAAACCTTAGATGTTAATGAACCTCCGATGGTAACAACTCAAACATTTTATTCTGATGATAGAGGTAGTTCCGATTTGAAAACGTTAAGTTCTATCGATGTCCAGTATGCAGAATTCTTTAGAAAAGTATTCTCTCAATTGGGTCATCCAAAATTGGTAATTGGAGAACATCTGCTCCAGGAATTACTTCAAGACGTTGAACTATTAGATCACAGTGGTATACCAGCTCTTTCAAATAATGAATTATATCGTATTTCTGGGTTTCTGGATATTCTGCTTCAAAATGCACAGGATCCAAATCAATTATTGTCCATTAATAATGATCAATTTATTCATCATCTTAAATCTTCTATCCATGAAATTCGATCCCAAATAGGGAACAAACAAGCTACAACAAGTTCTGTATCGAATTTCGTAAGTGACAGTAGATCACCTAGTTCTGGAAGAGTAACATCAATTGTTCATGAGGTTTCAATTTATGAAGAGCTACCAGTTAGATCATCTGAGAGGAATACGGAATCCAGGGCTGAAGAAGGTTCTTATAGATCAATAGGCTCTGATTCAAATGTTCAATACCACAAAACACATCAAATGAAATCTCCTGATCCTATGCGTAAAATGAAACGTCTAAACGAAGAAACTTTAGGAAGTAATAAAGTCACTAAAAGAAGTCCGATACTTTCTTTGGCTGGTGAGAAAGTTCAAAATACAGATGATAAACAGTATATCAAACACTATAAGTATCCCGGAGATCAGTATCCTGTCATAGATAATAGTATATTTGCTAATAAAGGTCTTGATAAACTTGCAAGAAACACTGAAAACTCATTTAACACTTCTGTTTCGTTTGACATAATGAATACTAATGATCAGCTTATAATTCAAAATAAAGAAAACATAAATTCCGAAAACAATCCTTCTTTAAAATTATCTCAATCTTTTGAGTCCATTGCTATTCTTTCAGAAATAGAAACAACTAATAATCTTTTGAAACATGTGATAAATAATGTGGAAATATTAGAAAGTCAAGGGGTTTCTAATGTTTTAGAAATTGTATCGGACCGTATAAGTGTTTCAAATATCGATAGGAAAAGCATAAATGAGCAGTCAGTTTTGCGTAATTTGTCGTCTCATATAACTTCTACATATTCAAATAACGATGAAAGTAGAATGTTTGGAAAACAACTGGACGAAAATATTCGTCCTTCAAAATCAGACGAAGGAAGTCAGAAACGATCGTTGCATAATAACATCTCTCCAACTTTAAAGGTTGATAATACAGATGAAAGTATACAATACAAACTAACAGATGATAGATCAAGTCACATTTCTACTGAAAAAGGTACTTTAAGTAAAGAATCAGAATCTGTTAATTCATACGAAAGTAATTTAAAACATAAAACGCATTCGAAAGAATCTGATAGTAAAGATAAATCTTCTTCCAAGTCATCAAAATCTAAGGCAGATAAAGGATTGAAGGATATACAAAAACCAAATGCACAATCTGATAAGGAATCTGAAGGTACAGCTAAGATGAGTAAAAATGCTACCATGCAATCTGAAGAATCAACTTTAATGAGTGTAAAAGATCTCATAAAATTTGAAGGTCCAACTAGGATAAGTAAAATACCTACCATACAATCGGAAGATTCAAATAGGTTGAGCAATATAGAATCGGTAATCGAATCTGAAAGTTCAGTTAAAGTTAGTATAAGATCTTTGATGGAAGTTGAAAGTTCAATTAAGGTTAGTATAAGATCTACAATGGAATCCAAAAGGTCAATTAGGAGCAATAAAATGTCTGCAATGGATTCGAAAAATTCTTTAAACAAAAATGAACCTTCACAAGGATTACATAAAAACAGTAAAGCTTTGGAATCCGGATCGATAAAGAATGAAAGTGAAGAAAAGAACAATACATTATTAAGTAATGAATCAACAATTGAAATGAATAGTGATACATTAATGGAAGATAATGTTTTGGGTAATGAAAAAAGTATCAATTTGGAATCTGATGAAATGAAAAGCTTAAGGGATGATAATATAATGGATAATGGAAAAAGTTCAAATTTGGAATCTGATGAATTGAAAAGCTTAAGAGAAGATAATATAATGGATAATAGAAAAAGTATAAAGTCAGAATCGGATAAATTGAAAAGCTTAAGTGATAAAGAAAATGATTTTAAAAAAAGTGGAGAATCGACAACCGATATGAAGAATGTAGAAAATTATGTAAATAAAGAGGAAGATGAAACAACCCTAAACCAAGATGAAGAAGCAGGGGGTCTGGAAAATATTGAAAATGCTGCAACAGAAAATATGTTAAATCAAATGTTTGACTTTTTTTTAAATTCTGCTTTTGATTCTCTAGTTGACAAAAAATCTGCTGCGGAGAACTCGGTAAAACAAGAACCCTCTTTGTCTTTGAGTGGAGACAATGAAATATCGGAGGGTAGTGATTGTCTTCCAAAAAGTTCTATAATTGACTACAAAAGTCACACGTGTTTCAGTTCAAAGGTACCAATAAAAATATCTTGTCATGAAGAGCACTCACATATGAAGCTCTATAAATGCGCTGATAACAAAAACCAATACAAACTCTCAAATACGACTTACAAAAGAACGGACATTGTTCTACCTAAAAATGGGAGGATAAAAAAATGTAATAACATCAAATCAGCTTGTGAGAAAATCATTAGCAAAGCACCATCTTCAATTTACAATCAAATTTTAAATGAAATTATAAATGAAAGTCTCTGCAAAAAGGATAAAAGTCCTTCAAACCTTTCAAGATCGTCTTTGTCTGATGTAGATGCTACTGATTATGAGATGATGATACCAACAATAATTCCAAAAAATACGAAACCTGATACAGTAGTTACATATAATCAAGCTGGAAAATGGCCAAACTTATCAAAACGTAAAGCTGACTGTATTAGAACACCATATGGATATTACAGAAACGAATATTACTACGATTCCCATACATCACAAGCATTAAACGGATCATATCGTCATAAGAAAGAAGAATTTGTCATTCCTAAAGACGGTATTTTCGGTAGAGATTCTAAAGAACCGAAATTTACAAATTTTTGTTGCAATACTTGTAAAACATGGATTAATCTAGGCGATCGACAACAACATCAAGAAGAATGTGTCACTCTTAGCGAAAGAAAGCACTCGACAGACTCAGTAAGACCAAAACTTAAACCTAGAACTATCAAACGTATGCCGGGAATTATATGTTACGTTTGTGGGAATCGATTTACGAAGCATTCAATCGGGATCCATGAAAAATCGTGTCTTTCAATTTGGATGAAAAGAAATAATTCATTACATCAATATTTACGGAAACCAATTCCACAAAAACCGTTGTTAAATGAAAGTGACATTCAAAAGTTAGTTCAAGATCAAAGGTCTCAAGGTAAACAAGACTATTGCAATGAGGATGCAATAAATGATTTATATTTCATTTCGAGTCGTAACCACGTCATTAATTTAAATGAGTAAATGTCTATTATTATATTCTAGAATTGTAATCTTATTGTCATTATAATTAAAAATAATATATTAAATATTATATTAAAAAAGCAAAAATAAAACTATTTGATGTTTTCGCTTAATTAAAATAAATAATATTAAAATTATTTTGTCATTTCATTTAACGAAAAGTATTAGAACATTTGCATTACTAACAGCAAACTTGTTACTTCCATTGTTCACATAATAATTGTAATTAAAATTACCCGTTATGTAATTGTTCTACCCGTGTACTAGTTCCATGCCCTATGGCAGTACCATGAAGGTACGGTTTTTTATGAAACTATGAATCTTCTGAAACTTTCCTATCATGTCGACATATTACATACTGTATTTTGTAAGTTATTTAGTTTGTTATCCTTAAAATATACCTTAATTGTTTGAAATACATCTTGGAACAGACCAAGAATAAATAATAATTAAAATTTAGGGAAACTTAAAAATAATGTTAATTTTTCCATGTTTTATATTATCTTACTTTCTATAAATAGAAACCTATTTATGAAGGCTTTTTACTCAATTTTCTTCAAACTTTGCACACTTACTCATTCTCGATGACACTTGTTTGATCAAATTTTCACATTGTCATTTATTAAATCAAAAACATTTTCCACAAATGTTTAAACTTTATTAAATAGAAATGTTTTGGTTTTTTTCCATACTTTATAATAAAATTATTCTGTAATTAGTAACTATTTAATTGCGAAATGGAGTTGTAAAAATTTTTGTATGAAATTTTCCCTTCTACAAAAGTTTTAAACAGTTACTAATGACATAATAATTTATTAAAAAATGTAATATTAATTTTCCATTCTGCAAAAGATAGAAAAAAATTCTGTTATCCAAGTAGAGTACTACAAACATAAAACATCGATATAAAATTTTTTGATTTACTGGTTCAATAAAAAAACAAATATGGAGTTTTTTTATGACTTTCTTCGGCCAATACCATTTACCAGAGATTGAGAATGGCACTCTTAGTCATCTTTATTGTTTCCTTTACCTCATTTATCTTTTCTAGTAACTTGGATTTGTATTCGAGCATTACCGATCTCTCATTCAATTGGATCATATTATTTCTGTCGCCAACCGTCTTTTTTCCCGATTAATATTCGTTTCTGGCACCTCTGACTCCTGGAGTCCGAAATCATTTCGATGGTACACAAATTATTTGTAGTACATCCAGACAATATTTTCTCACAGTAATTTTAGAATAAAGAGACTCCATAATGAGTATACCAAGTATGATAAGAGACATACGTGTGCAACGTTAGCCAATAAGTAAATAGAAGTTACAATAATCAAGGATAATAAATTTTCTATTGGTATATTCCTTGTTAGATTTTTCATTTCTTCCATTAACTATTTCAAATAATTTCAGCATAAAAAGTTAATGCTAAGCAATCAAATGAATATATGGAATATCAAATCGTTCCATAAAGATACCATTAAATTCCAACCCGATGGTCAACAGAAAATTGGTCACATCACCTGTCGTAAAAATGCCGTCTATTTTGTTGTTTATTCGATCCATAAACGGTTGATGACGAGCGAGGTGAAAACTAACATTAACCGAGACAAATCTTAGCAGAATCTCCATTTCAATGAAAGCCAGTTTTTGCAGATACTGGATGAATATGAAGGCATTTGCGACGGAGCTTACTGATTCCAGCAAGAAAGACTTGATGTATAAACAACAGAATTTCAGTACTCTTAAAGACGTTTTTTGAATGTAAATATATAACAAACACTTTTTAAGCTACTTAACACAATTCTTAGCATTTCAATTCGTGTATATAAACAAATCTAATTTTAGGATTTACCAAAGATAATGGTGCTTAAGCAAGAAGGTTATACTTTACGACAAATTGCTTCGAGGTTTGGATGCAGTTTATGTGCAGTGTGCTATAATTTGAAAATAGTTGCAGAAGATTTGTCTTTTGCAGCGAAGAAAAGATGTGGGAGACCTCGACAAAGTACAAAAAGAGATGATAATATGATTAGAAGAATGTGTGTAGCGAATCCATTTTGCTCTGCTTCAGAAATCAAAGCAGAGTTACCTGAAATTCGGTTAAGTTGCAGAAGTATAAGACGAAGATTGTAGGTAACATTTAAACTTCGTGTTGATAAAAAACCAAAAAACCTTTTTTTGAGTAAAAAGAAAATAACCGATCGTATTGCATTTTGTAAGAAATATGACCACTGGACTCAAGCTGAATGGCGAAAAGTATTATTTTTAGATGAATCTAGTTTTTCATTGTTTCAGAATTATAAACCATTTGGAAGAAGACCAGTTGACCAAAAATTTAATACACAGTATACAAACCCTACTGTTAAAATTTCATCTTCCTAAATGGTATGGGGTGCCTTTTCTGCTTTTGGACGAGGTACTTTGTGCTTTGTACTTCCAGGAACAACCATGAATGCCACTTCTTAGAAAGATGTTTTGAAAAATAAACTGAAGCTATTTATGCAAATTCATAATTATGACAAATTTCAGCAGAATGAGGCCTCATGCCACCAGGCAAAGATTGTGAAACAGTAGTTTAGGGAAAATGGATTGAGGTCTTGTACTGGCCTGGAAACAACCCAGCCATCAATAATATTGAGAAGTGTCAATAAGAAGACCCAATATTTTGCAAAAACTTACAAAATGCAATAAAATCGGTCTGGTGTTTATATGTTACTAAGACACTTTGCCAAAATCTAACAGATTCTATGCCGAAAAGAATCAAACAGGTTTTGAAGAACTACAGCAGGTCAACTAAATAATAATCATGCAGAAACAGCTTTGTATAGTAGTACTTTAATGTTTTGTATCAATTACTGTCATATTTTAATCAATGTTTTGCTTGCACAATGTTTGGAACAATAAATTTTGTATTTATGTACTTTGTTCTCAGACTTTTTGCCAGTACTGTAGAGGACGGTTAGTAGATCATAACCCAGTTTGCGGGTGGATGAGGTCGGCTTGCAGTATCATGAAGAGGGTCACTGGAGGAAGAAACTGGGATACCAATTTCGAACCTGAAGCGACTGCTAGGGCAAAGCAATTGGTTATGAGACTGAAAAACTTACAAGAAGATTCTTGCTGGCTCCGGACACATAAATTTGGCCGAACTCGACGTGGCAAACCGGGTCATCAAAGAGGCAGTGAAATCGGGACTCAGAGAGATCGAGCTTTTAACAGAATCGGCAGCAGTTTGCAAGTAGCTTACAAAAGCAGTGTCCGGCGCGGGACAATTTAGATCTAAGGCGCTGAGTGAGTTATTAATCAGGCGCAGGATTAATCTTTTTAAACAGGTCACCGAAGATGATTTGCTCGCCATTAAGATCACCCTGGTCCAATCAAAAATGAACAAAGCAGACAGGCTAATTCGGGTACTAGATCATTGGTTGAGTACAGTCAAAAAAAAGCAAGGAATATTAATGGCAGCATTAGCAGAGATAGAAAAAGTGGAAACGAGTGATGGCCTCAAGCGGCTCCATAACATCAACCACTTCGGGATCAGGCGCACCATGTTCCTAGCAAGGAAGGTGTGGGCTCCCGGGAATGTCACCGTGAATCAAGTGAAGGCTATCATGAAGGGTTGCAATCAATGCATGTCAATTGAATCAGCGCCAGTCCGTTGGACAAAGGAGAAATCAATTTAAGGAAACATGGCAGAGGCTGACCATGAACGTCACGCACATGGGGGCAGTAAAATTCCTTACTGTCACTTCATTGTGTGGCGCCAAATTGAATCAGCAAACGAATCTAACATAAACACTGCGATGAATAGTATTTTGTGTGTGTTCAGACCACCAGAAGAAGCCCTTTTAGATAATAACAGCACGTTCAGAAAACCAAGGATACAGAGTGTTAAGAGAATTCACACATTTGACAGAACATTTATTACATTCACATTTCTTATCATCTTTATGATGATCATTTGCATTGCTTTCACTTAGATCCATCAATCAATTTTCAATATCTCTCATTATAATCTGAACTAACTCGAGAAAGTTATTTTATTTAGAAATATTTAATTTAAATTTGATTGGCTGAAATAAAATATTTTAGTCATTTTTTTAACACTTATTTGATTTTAATTATTTAAAAATTTACAAAAATAAAATCAATAAAATTATTTAAAAGTTGCAATAATAAAAATTAAAAATTTGAATATTAAATCTAAATTTAAATAAATTAGTTTCAGACTATAAAAAATTAAATATTGATAATCCATCTGGTTAGGAGAGGCACAATCCCAAATCAACATACAACATTTAAACATGCAAAAACTACACAAAAACATCCACCCACCAAATATTCCTCACACGGAGCATGCTAGAAAAAGCTGTAGTTGAGACAAGATATCAATGAGTGAACCGTCTGAGTGGCAATGGCATTGTGGAACGGAGCCATCGCACGATTAAAAGGATGGTCGCGTGGAGCGGTAGAGTCGTGAACGAGATGGTCGCTTGGTACCAAATACGGATGGCATATTCTGAGTGTCGACAATCGCTACTTCAAAGGACATTTGCTCAGGGAAAGCCTGAGGAGCAGCAGCGAGCCAGGATAAATCTGAAGTTGTTAATCGGAGATGAAGTATTCGTCAAGCCCGCACCACCATACAACTGCATGACCAAAGTGACAGGGATGCCATCAGCACAATAGGTGGAAGTGAACGGAACTCCGTATCACGTCAACCATGTTCACCGATTGAACCCGATATCAGCAGCTGAACTTAAAGATGAAGTGGGCATGGATGAGGCAACTGAAGAAAATGGTGTAGTGCAGTTTTAACAAGACAAGGGGGATGAATCTGAGAACGAGAATCCAGAACCGCACCAAACCGACTCAGAGGAGAAAAAAACCAGAAGGGGAGCGTCGACCAGTGTATTTTGATGATTATATCTGTGCGAGTGCTCGAAGAAGTGTAGAACGAATATGCCCTTGCTCAGACGCGATATAACTGTGTGCCCTGAAGACAAGGGGGCGTGTAATATGAATTAGAATTAATAATTAATTTGTTCGAATGATTAAATTGCTGCTTGTGATTTAATTTTAAAAAATACATATTACTCAGTGTGTAACTTTATTCTTTCCGACGACATAATCAAAAAAGTTAAATATTTTTTTAATTTAATACTAAATAAAATAAATATAAACACATTCTTAAATTTATAATTTAAAATGATAGTTATTAGACGATATGGATATAAAGGAAGTACGACTAAGCAAGGTAAATGAGTTGATGAGATAAAATAGAAGATTAAAGCAGAACACAACGTTAAAAGTGTGACAGTATAAGTGAATATAGTAAAAAGTAACGGGTAAAAACAGAGTCCGAAGTTAGAGAGATGTAGTGATAAGGAATAAAATAATATAAGGAATATCCACACAACGGAGTTAAATGTGGATACGAACAGTGTTGTCATTTCAGCATTGCATTTGCTATTTGTGAATATTATATTGATTATTCGTCTTTGTAATTATGTTATAATTTCAACACTGTTTTTATAATTTGTAAATTTTTTAATTTTTGTGATTTATTGTATGTGAATTTTATTAAATAAAAATTATGTAAATAATTAAAAAATCCTTGATATAAAAATAAAATATTGCATGTGTTGAAATTAAATAAAAAATGAAAGACGTTTGCACAAATTTCAAAAAACTATATATTTTCTAACAAAAAAAATTTTCTAAGATCTTATGAATTTTTTCAATCACTATTAATTCTAATGTTTTATAAATCCATCTTTGGCATATTTTAAGGGTGTGACGATTTTGTTTTTAAAAAATAGAGGTTCGATGGTTTGTCCATGGGTGATACTATCACAGCATGGCCGACCGCCATCATCTTTGTGATCCATGTTGTGTCATTTTTGATTATCCTGAGACGGGGAACGCAACGCGATATGCAGAATATTTTTTCTTGTGTATCTAAACACAGAGGCTATGCATGCTATCGGCGAACTGATGGGGAGTGATTTGCATTTCTCTGTATCCATTCACTACTTCTACCGAAATGATGAATTCACTCAGCCCGTTGGTCATTCCTAGTCGTATTTATGTTAATTGGAAATCAGTATGATTTGGTAATTCAAATAACATTAAATATTCTAAAATAAATTGTATAGAGATCAAAATTGGGAGGAGTTGATTCAAGAGTACACAGTGAGAATCAAAGAAATGTTCCGGATGTGGAAGAAAAAATGGTAGTAACTGACATGAAATCAGACGTAGTTGGAGGTATATAACTAAATAGTGAGTTCGGAATCGAGTTATATTAGATAAAGAAAGGAAATAAAGAGAAGGAACAAGCAGAACATTTTTATCAAGTATTTAATTTAAAAGCTATTTAATTTTTTTATTAAAAATAGAAAAAAATCTTTATATATATAAAACATTTATTGTAACTTTTTTTTTTAAAAATTTGAAATTGTAATTATGTGAATTTCTGGAAATTTCTAATGATTTGGTCAAATAATATGATTTTTTAATAATCAAAAATAAATAAACGTTTTCGATTTGTGTTTAACCGTTTTAATTCGAATTTTGTCGTTTTGATAATGATGCAAGCAATATTGATCTTCAATAATATTGTCAACCCGAAAGAAAATCGACCGCATATTATCAAGACATGAGTGACAGTCAAATCACAAAAGCTCTCAAATTGCGGTAAGAATTAAAGAACATCATCAACACGTGTTATCTGAACTCGACGATCCAATGTTTACGAACGATTCCACAATTGAATCGCGCCATCAAATCCGTTTCATCGAGTCTCAGCAAGCAGCGTGACCTTCATTCTCGATTCGTGTCGAATCTCGGCCGATTGATCGTGAGTGTGAATAGCTCGGATTTGCCGATTCAAACGGTGATGCTCGTCAATTCTCTGCATGATATGTGTTCGGGATTCAAATATCGTCACTATATTGTTAATTACCAATTAATTATCTATATGTATATACAGTCTGAGTCATATAATTATCACTTTTTTAAATAAAGCCCTATCTTTTCTATTATTTAAGATATATCTCTGTAATTTAGTATATATATATTACTCATGTTATATAA
>MQRK01239261.1:930-12626 GCA_001938485.1 Girardia tigrina | reverse complement strand
TTATGAGCTTTATTACGATATACAAATTCAATTAATATCGATTCGACAATTCATGTTGTAATTAAAGATAATTACTTTGGAAAGAGTGCCCCACAACTTATGACTCACCCTAATATAGTAAAACCTGTTAAAATTTGCTCATGAAAACCGCTCATAAGAACGAAAATCACATTTTGCCTATCAAAACAGATTGTTTAAAACCACATTGTTTTGTATTTAGGGACCATCCATATATTATATACGCACTGAAGGGGGAGGGGTGTTTAAATTTAAAAGATTTTGCGTATGGGTGCGCATGATAATGGGGGTGGGTAATTATTAAATATGTAAACATGCAATGGTTTTCTTAAAAACATCTTTTTATTTTTCTGCTCTGTGAACACACCATCATTCTATCAACAAAGGTGGAATATAAAATCTAATAAAGAATTAAATGTTAGTGTAAAAATATAGAGTTGGAATTGTAAGATTCCCTGACGCATATTGTTGTTGTTCTGTTCCTTTTCGCTTTACTCTAATAATATAGGGGATTTTGCATATAATGCGCACAGCCAGCATTTGTTATGATACAGTGTTTGTTGGAAGAAATTTAGAATATTGTATAAAAATGGTGGTTTGAGACTCAATTTGCATGTGCTTATGGTAGTCCAAAATGTACAGGGTGCAATTGGGGGAGGAGGGGGGTTAAAATATTAACTTTTTGGGTATGTAATAAATTGATGGCCCCTTATGTTAATTACAACCTATATGCCGTCCATTTGACTCTCTTGAAAGGGTAAAAGGTAAAAATTTTAGGAAAGTGACAATTATACCTGAAAGGATTTGATGATTTGATTGTTTGCGTTACAATTGTAAACTTTCGTGAAAGCTATTTTCGTTTTATACCTGTACAACGCTGATCTGATCTGCTGGGTATTATACCTGATGGAGATCTATAGAAGCCACAGGTCTTTATCATTTGCCTCTATATTTTAAATGATGGAAGATAAGAGATATAATATAAAGTGAAATATGACAATTGCAACCCAGTAATCATGAAGACTCGAATTTAGTATAAAGTACGGTAATTGTAACCTTGGGGTTCATGACATATTTAAACCCTTAACAAGTCACCAGCGTCAACATAGAAGTCCAGCTCATATCGTATGTAATAATTATTATTTTTTGGAAATTTCATACCATTTTGCATTTATTATTAATTGAATACATGTTTAAACTTTGTTCAATAAAAGTTTTTAAATTTATTACTTCTATATTTATAAATATTTCATGTTTAATTACACTTAACCTTATTCAAAACCTGTTATGATTTGAAAATTTTACTTCATCTTATAAATTTATTAACGTACTCTCCAAGGGTGCAAAAATAATATATTCTCTTTTAAACGAATTTTATCTCTAACTTTAATATACTCTTTTTCAGCCTCATCCATTGATTCTCTTTCTCTAGCCTTTTCAGTTTTCCTAATATTATTAAGATCTTTGTTAAACTCTAACTGTTGTTTCAAGGTTTGGAAATAGGTGTCGAGTTGAGCACGTTTTTCTTCAACCTTAACTTTATCCTTCTTAATACTTTCTTCATACAACTGGTTTACTAATAATTTTTCAGCAATCTTTTCTTCTTCGACTTTCTTTTTGCGCTCTTGTGCTTCAATGAATTGTTGTTTTTGGGAATTTTTAATATTCTTTATCAACTCATTAAATCTTTTGACTTTTTCTCTTTCGATTTCTAAATTTTTCTTGTATATTTCACGATTCACTACTAATACTTTTTCCTTCATCTTTTTCTCATCTTCTTCTCTTTCTTTTCTGATACAGTCTTGATAGTGCATGAAATTTTGCATTGATTTATAGTTTTCGTCTATTACTAATCGGGATTTAAAAGCACTGTCTTTCAATTTTTGAAGATTTTCATCATTCAGAACGGTTTCATAAGCAAGTTCTTCTTCTATATTTCTGTTTTTAATTGCAGCTCTACTTCTGATATGGTTATCTATTAAATTATGATAACTTGCTTGTTTTCTAATTTTATTATCATGTTCCTTAACTTTCTCTTCCGCCAACTGATGGTGTACTTCTTCAGACAATTCCATATCTCGTTTCTGATTTTTTATTTTTTCGGCTTTTGCAACTTCCCTTTCTTTTTCTCTTTCGTCTAATTGTTGTAATATTTCCTTCTTTATTAGTTCTTTTTTCTCTGCAACTTTTCTTTCCTTAGCATCTAAATCATCCATAATTTCCGCACGTTTTGCTTTCCAAAACGATTCAGTACATTCTTCTTCCCGTTTCAGTCTTTCTTTGATGTCTTTCAGTTTTTCCCAATCCTCATGAATGGCTTTCTTGTGATAAATATGTTGCTGGAATCGCAAACCATCGTCATTCAATCGAGACTGTTCCATTTTTTTCGTTTCAGCAACATGTTGACGTTCTAATTCCGTTTGTCGACGAATACGCAGAGCGGCCTCTTTGAGATTTTTTACTCTCGTATCCAGTGTTTCGATTTTAGATAAATGTTCTTCCGTTAATGTATTTTCATCCTTTTCTAATAATTCTCGAAGTTTCATACGTCTTTCTTCGAGATTTATGTCGAATATCAATTTCTTACACAGAAACTCGCGATGAACATTTGCGTTGTAGACTTTTTTGTCAGTTGTATTAAAAAATTCTTCTCTGGCCATACTTTTAGCGGGATCATCAATCGGTAGATCAGTCGTATTTGCATTTTTATTAGAATTGGGAAACATTTTATTCGATTAATTGATTAATTATTTAATAATGATTTTGCTTAAACTAATTATTAAAATCCAAATTTAATAGTTGCTTCTACACCTGTTTTCTTTTAAATAAGGCAATTTGACATTTGTTGAGGGCCCTATATACTATATTAATTATTTATATTACTAATTATCGATGTATATTGACATTTTTCATTATATAAATGGAAAACATGCAAATAGAATAAAGCAACAGCGTTCTTGATTTCTCGTTCTGTATAATATGTAAGTCCGGTAGTGTCGTATATCCCTTCGAATACAAAAGTCCAACTATTGATTTATTAATATACATATAATTTGAAATTTCGCCAGAAAATGTTTAATTTAAACAAACAATCACCACATTCTCTCTCATTGATTAAATCTCTCATATAGTCCTATAAATATCCAGGGCTTCTTTTCACACGATGCGGTCGGCCATCACCATGAATTTCTTCATTTGATACTTGTTCCTCTGATCTCTATTTGGATTTCATCCGTGCTGTTCTCCATATTCAAAACTGGATTCTGAGTTCCAGTATGTCTCCTTGACAAATGCCTTGATGATACCGTGCTCACTCTTCCCGATTTAGGAAAACAAACTTGAACCACATGAGGTGAGATAACATTTCGGATTATCATTTCTTCCACCAAGGGATCCGATTTGCTTATCCTCTCCATGTTTTGGAGAAAGACCGCATTCCAATTGGTGACCCATGATGGCAACTCAAATGTCGTCGGCAAACTTTGTGTTTTACTTTTCCTGGATACTCCAATGTAGATCTGTGCCGGAATCCAATCTAAATTACCCTTGATGGAGGGGCTCTTATGTTCATAACTGCTTGTTGAAGCTCACTCGTCCATTCTGCAAGTGGTCTACGAGCTTGGCGAAGTCTCAACTGAACAGTTTTCCATATGAATCCATTGAGGCGTTCACACTGACAATTTCCCGCGGGATGGTACGGAATTGTTCTCGTTTTATTGATATTCCAAATCTTGAGGAAATCATAAAATGTCCGACTTTCCAATTGGCGTCCTCTGTCGCTATGGATTTCGCATGGCGGACCAAAGATTGTAAACAGCTCTTCAAAGCACTGACAGTCTCTGCCGACATATCCGACACAGAGAATGCAAATGGATATCTTGAGAATTCATCAATAACTGTTAGAATATAGGATTTTCCATGAGATAGCTCTTTTGGGCCCATAAAGTCAATCGATATTCTTTGTCATGGTCGTTTTGAAACCACTAGTCTCTGATCTGGTATTTTGATAAACTTGGGTTTGAGTTCCGCGCATATTCAGCATTGTCGGATGCATGATTGGACTACTTTTCGAATATTTTTCATTTCGAATTTGCTTTCGATCTACTTGGTCAACCTTCCAATCCCCGGATGTTCCATTTGTTCATATATAGATTTCACAATGACAGAAATCTTATCAGAAACACTCATTTTTTCTAGCAAGCCCGTTGAACAGACACGACTGAGAGCATCCACTACTGGATTTGCAGTCTCTGGCCTATATTTTATCTCAAAGTCAAACTCAGTCAATCGGATTAGCCACCGTTCCAATTTGGCATTTTTCACTCGTCCTTTGGGTCTGCCACCAAAAAGATAAGCAAAACCTTGTTGATCCGTAAAAACTTGAAAATGTCTTCCTAACAGAAAAGGTCGCATGTGCTCTACTGCCGCTACAATGGCGAATGCTTCTTGTTCCATAGCTGGCTAACCACTCTCTACCTGATCCAATCTAAGAGCGAAAAATAAAAGAGGGTGCCATTCTTGAGACAACACTACTCCAATTGATTGAGCGGAAGAATCTGTTTCAAAAACTAAAAATCTGTTTTCTTTAGGAATCACCAATGATGCTGTGGCAATTTCCTGCTTGAGAACAGTGATGGCTTGTTTGCATGTCACTCAAAGGAACTTATTTCTTAGCTTTCGCCTTATACAGCGGTTCTGCAATTCTTGAGAAGTCTTTCACCCACTTTGCGTAGTACACCAACATTCCAATAAGTCTTTCCAACTGTTTTAGATTTTGAGGATCCGGAAACTCTAACAGAGGGGTTAACCAACCTTTATCTGGGGACATCTTACCATTTTCGAATGTATGTCCAAGAAAATTCAACCTGGTCTGAGCCAGTGAACATTTTGCTAAATTCAGGGTTAGATTGATTTCTTTTGTTTTAATGAGAAAGGTTTTCAAATTACTATCGTGCTTTTCACGTGATCTGCCACAGACGACCAAGTCGTCAAAATAACACACTACACGAGGTAAGCCAGTCATAATATGGCTCATAGTTCTACAAAAGGCTGCCACACCGTTTTTAACTCCAAACGGTAGTCTCGTAAACTGCCAAAGATTACCATCAGCCTCAAAAGCCGTTACTAGCTGTTCACTCTCCACTAACGGTAACTGGTGGTATGCTGCACGAAGGTCTAACCAACTGTAATAGTTGTATCCATGAAGTTTTTTCAACGTTGCCGGAATCAGTGGAAACGGGAATGTCTCATGTTCAGCAAATCGATTTATTGTAGTAGCGTAATCAACAGCCAATCTTTTCCTTCCTCCATGTCCGTTCACCATCACTACTTGCGATCTCCATTGAGATTTTGATTCCACAATGATGATATCTAAGCTGGAATAGGTGTAGAGTTTGGAACGACTGGGCTTATGTTTCTCGACACTTTTAGAAAAAAATGTCAGGTTTATTCATTGTAAGTATCTCTTTTATCACTCTGTTAAAGATGACAGTTTAAATTTTGACTTTCTAATTTATTGTCACGACCCCTTTTGCAAGCTCAATTTATGGATTTGTGGTTGTTATGGGTCAACCATGACACGATGTACTTCGCAATTGCTTTTATTAATTTTGCTAGATGGTCGGACGCCTCTCCCTCGCCTGACATCTAACGAGTAGTGCCAGATTTGGAGGGCCTTCGGGTTCAGTTTAGTTGAAACGGGCTTTGGACCCCCAACTAGCTGAGTGTCACTCGGGGTTGATTTTGTTATTATTTACGTTTTACTTGTGTATTCTCTCGGTGCGTGCCTCTTTGATGTGTGTTAAGTCTGTCGTGTTTATTCGATAATCCCCACACTGCGTTAAGGAATGATTAGCCCAACGTATCTCCTCAATAACCCATCACTGCTTAGTTTGTTACTGAAAGTTGGTCATTGATATGAGCAAGAAATTATAATTAAAATGTCATTTATTATCATAAAACATTTATATGAATTATTTTTACTGATACCCCGAGATTTACATAGTTGACAATCAGAATAATTCCGTAGAATATTAAATTTCCTCGGTTAGGTATTTATATTCATTATTGATTGATTATTTATTATCGTTCTCATTTGTTATTAATCATTTTCTTAAACTGAAAGATTATAATAGCCATTATTAGGTTGTGACTTGAATCTAAAACAAATTAACACAGTTTCTATTATTAACAAAACATGAGATCGATCCAATGTAACATAAGTACAATCGATTGGTATGTATGTGAGCACTGCAATTCATTAATCATTTGTCTTTTAGTACGATCTGTACTGGTTTTCTCGTTATCAATGGACTTATTAGAATTCACTGTTCTGTTATTCATACTATCATTCTACACCTTTCTCATTGACAAGACCAATTCAATAATAATTGTGGATATTTGCTCAAAATGGTAATCTTTTGGGACCTTCGTATCGGCCCGATTCATTCAGTTCAGAGGTACAGGATTCTTGGACAACTCGGCTAACATAGCCATTTTGCAGAATTTTCGGGTGTCCAATTTTTCTATCGCGGGATTACATTGGATTTCTTGGAAACTCGAGAAGGCGGACGACGAGACTTACGACGCTACTGAAAGGAGATTAACAACACTATAAAACAATTATCAAAACTAGAGATAAAATATCATTAGAATCATATTATAAAAATTTATGGAAGTAAATAGTATGGATAATAGAAAATACACCAAACAAACTCAATGATTACAATATGATAATATGGTCCTGGCTGGAATGCACTATCAGAATTTATTTCTATTACACTGGTTCGTTCTCCGCGTTGGCTCTGTTGATTACTCAAAATGCTCGGTTAAGTTCTGTTAATCGTTCGTGAATTCGTAAATTGACTGTCTTCTAATTTGGACTTTCAATGGTTCTTGGATAAGAAATTGTTCAATCGTTAAATTGTTTTGCTAAAATGTTCCACTAATGTTCGCTGAAAATGTTCTCAATGTTCTAAAAATGACTGAAAAGATAGCTTATTTATAACACTCAAGCAACGGACAAATTCAATAAACTTTGTGTGCCTAACTACACTACCGTGCAAATTAGTTGGGACACTTCGTTTTTCGGTGAAAACTCAGCAACCATCAATATGATTTTAATGAAATCAACAACCAAGGTGCTAATTGAGTAGAATATTATACTCACAACGTTTGGTTAAGATATCTTTAACACAACGAAAGATTCGACCTTTTTAATGAAAACACCCCGTGCAAATTACTTGGGACAGCACTTTTCAAGTGCGAAACATTGATGTAAATCCATAAATTGACATCTCCTTTGAAAGTTTTCTTGTCAGTGTACATAGGTCGTGTATTTTGTCGTGTTTTAATAAACTTAACGTTGTGTGAAGGTATATGAATGTGTGCGATGTGTGTATATGAACCAATCACATTCTTCAGCATTGACATCAGTCACCCGCTCTATATAAATGCACAGAATAAAGTAATGTGATTATTTTCTTCTGAATCAAGTCTGTTTATACTTATGGATGTGGCTGAAAACATTAGAAAAGTTGCAGTTGAGCATCATAGGAGTGGTTTATCCATCAGAAAAATTGCAAGAAACCTCAATCTCCCAAAGTCAACCATGTAGTTGGCATATTCTGATTCCGCTGGTCGATGTTTTCTGAAATTCTCACTGGCCGGCTTCTTGTGTTGGGTTGTGCATGTTGATGACGGTCTAATGTTCTAAAATGGCAGCCAATTGCGTTGCTCCACGGGTATTTGCAATATGCTGTCGTAGAATTCTGTTGCATGCCGAGTCACCGATTATTCACTCTGAATAATCGCGTGATTCTTATTTTGGACTTGTGGACTGACTCAGGGTAATTTTTAATTAATTTCTTTTATATCAATTAAGGTTTTGTAACTTTTCCAGGGTCAATAACTCTGCTCGGGATGTTTGGTACTGGGCAAGTGAATTGTCCACATGGAGCTCTCGTCAAAAGCTATCCGGAGAGGGGCGGGTGTGGGTTTTCGGCCGTCGGATGAGTTCTGTCGCAACTTTTTATATTTTGATTTATTTATGTAATGTTCAGAATACGAAAGATGATAATAGAACTTTCTTCTGCAACGAGAAGGCACGACACGATGCAGGCGATGCGAGTCGGATACTATACAATACAGATACTGCCATTTGTTATATGTTCAATATATGTATTTGGTGATATTGGCGTTTCTTTTTCTTTTGTAAATGCTGTACGTGCGTATTTAGTGGATATCTGACCGTAACATTATTAATTGTTAATATATTTTTGGTAAGTCTAGAAATTATGAATTCTAAAATACGAGACTTAATATGTAAGAATGTTTTTGAATCATGTGTAATTAAATTTGATGATAGGTTATTTACATTTATTATAAATGTAAATTTCTTATTTCTGGTCTTACCAAAAAAATATTAACAATAAATAAATTATAAATACAATTTTCATAAATTACAGTTTTTAAATATTGGCAGAAAATGCGTTGAATTGAATTTATTATTGTTAATATAATTTTGGTAAGCCCAATCGCTTTAATATCTAATAAACAGTGTTATTTTTTAATGATAACGAATATTAATAAGATGTTTTAAATGAGAAATCATGTCAAACAATAAGAGGTCGGCAGTTTGCAATTATTTTACAAAGAAAAAAGAAAAAAATCAGTTGAGTGCAATAAATGTTGGAAAACATTTTCTCTCACAAGGAAATACTAAAACTTAATTTCAATTTAAGTAATAAATATCAAATTGATGCAAACAAAGATGAATCACAGCCACAGCCAAAAATTATGAAAACATTCGATAATTTGTTAAATAAGACTTCTTTTGAAGAAATTGTATCAAAAATGACGGCTGTAGATAGATTTTCTATTCAGAGCATCACTCATTCAGAATTTATTCGACAGTCGATGTCATTGAGAGGATACAAACTACCCCATGACGAAAAATCAGTAATGGATTTTATTCACAAATTTTCAGATTAAGTGAAGCAAAAATTCAAAGCAGAAATCACTAAGGATTTAAATCTTTCAAAAAAATTTCAATTACTCTCGATGAATGTACAAGTTTGAGAAACAGACGTTTTTTCAATATAAATCTTCCCACCGTTGATTTAAAATCAGGGCTGCGGAGTTGGAGTAGGAGTCTTAGTCGGAGTCGTGAAACTCGACTCCGATCGAAATAATAACAAATATTATACATTAACCTTAAAATGATTTAGAGTCGGAGTCGGACATTTTACAAATATAAGAGTTGGAGTCGGATTCGGTGTCGGGAAATTTTAGTTCGACTCCGCAGCCCTGTTTAGAATGTATAAATTTTAGTCTTATAATAATTATAGATAGTTGTAATGCAGAAAAAATGATTTATTTAGTAAATGAACATCTCACTTAATTTTGCATTTCCTTCGAACATGATACTGCTGCAAGTACTGGTGATGGAGCAAATGTTGTGATCAAATTTGGCGATAGATCGCCTGCTTTATATCAAGCTTGTCTAGATCGTGTCTAGCTTGTCTAGCTTGTCTAGATCAAGCACTTGGATGTGACTAAGATATTTTACAAAGAAAATATTAAACAAATTGAATTAAACGAAGAAAATGGTTCTGATGATGTGTTTGTTGATGACTTAGATTAGTAGTCTCTCCAACCGGCATCGATCCGCAGTAGAATTTTACCGGTCCGTGTAAAAATTTTTTACTCTACAAATTTTTTGACAATTTGAACTTTAAATCAAAATATAAAGTTGGTAAAATTATAATGAAGACAAGAAATCAGTTCAAAATAGAAAAATCATTTCAAAATAATCAATCTCAAGTCAAAGCTAAAAAGAATAGTTTCAAAATAAAAAAATCAATTCAAATTCAAAAAGGCTCAATTTATAATGAAAAATTTCATTAAAAAATGAAAAAAATTCAATTTAGAATTAAAAATTCTCAATTTAAAGTGAAAACCCTATAATTATAAAATTTATAAGTTTTATTGATAATTACATGAATCAGTGTAATTAATTTAGAATTTAAATTGTTTATTTTTACATTTTCAAATCTAGGGGTGGAAAGTGTGACAGAAGGAAACAGCAAAAGATTGAAAGCTTTTTGAAGTGCGGGCTTTGTCAAGAGGAATTACTTAGTACTGATACAAGTGCTGAATGAGTGCCCAGTTCATTGGCTTCGGATGTTCAGGTGACGGAGCAATCAGACAATGATGGTAGTGAAATTCATACAAGAAAGATTCTGAGACAAAGTTTTATTCGACATTATGATAGGGAGTACCTGAAGATTAGTTTCATTATGGTACAAAAAAGTCATATTTTAACTCGACCACTTTGCGTCATTTGTTCTGTGATGTTGTCCAATGATGTCATGAAGACATCAAAGCTTGGTCGACATTTGAATACGAATCACCGAGATCTTGCAATGAAAGCACAGTCATTTTTTGAATTACTCCGTAAAGATTTGGATAATCAGATCTTTGATGAAAGCGAAGACTGCTGATAAATCTTACCTGAAAGCATCTTTCTATGTTGCTTTGAACATTGAAAAATGTAAAAAAAACATTCACAGGTGCTGAAAACTTAATCAAACCGTGTCTCATTGAAGTTGCAACTGAAATTCTGGGCTTAGAAGCTGCTGATAAACTGAAGATGATTCCTCTTTCTGGTAACACAATTCAAAGAAGAATAGAGAAAATGGCTGCAGATGTAGAAGAGCATGTGATCGAAGGAATTAAAAACTCACCATACTTTGCTATCCAGTTAGGTGAATCTACAGACATCAGCAACCATGCCATTCTTCTCTGTTTCGTCCGGTTTGGAGATGAAGGAGACATCAAAGAAGAACTTCTGTGTGTCCGCTACTTGCCTGGACGCACAACCAGCTCAGAAGTTTTGGTGCTTTATCAGTTTATTTTGATGAACATAAATTAGATTTAAGAAAGTGTGTTGGAGCATGCACATATGGTGCTGATAGCATGCGTGGATTGTATTCAGGTTCAGTGGCAAAATTGAAGCAAGTGGTTCATCCAGACATGTTTACTCATTATATGATCCATCGAGAACAAAAGACTGTTTTTTGACTTAAATATGCTACTGAATGAGGTGGTGAAGATTGTGAATGAAATTCAAAGTCGATCTTTTAATTCTCGACTGTTTCAGATGCTGTGTGAGAATATGGATTCTGAGCACCAGCAATTCATTTTACATTCTAAAGTGAGGTGATTGTAAAGAGCAAGGTTCTTTCAAGACTCTTTGAATTGAGAGAAGAAATAAAAGAATTTATACATGTTCAAAAGTCTGTTCATTTGTAATTTCTAGAAAATAAGGAATGGATTGCGAAGGTTTCTTACTTGACTGACATATTCTCTATTAGGTTCGTGATTAAAATTGGAAGTCATAATTTTGTAAACTTTATTTCTACTACAATTTTCATTATTGAAACAAATTTATGAGGAACAATATTTCAATTACATAATCCAGATCTCAAAATTCTAAAAAGTAAATAATAATATCGATAAATATATAAATATGTTATTTTATTCCATTTTGCATAAATCTAGATCTTTAAAAATATTTTAAAAATTCAATTCCTAAATATCTTTCTTTGATTTTAAATCATTCGATTATAAATTATTTCTTTTTAATAAAAACCTTTTATTTGTTTTTAATAAAATTG
>MQRK01239256.1:33066-44581 GCA_001938485.1 Girardia tigrina | reverse complement strand
AATAATCCATTGATGACATAATCACTGCTTGCCTATATAAGCAGATTTATAATTCATTTCTTTCTTGAGACCTGACGATGACGGTTATACCGTCGAAATTAATTGTCATAAAAAATAAAATTTATCAATATAATAATTTATTATAAAAAAAATATTACAAATTATTTTAATTTATAATTTCATTTTAAACTGATGTAGTAAATTAATAGAAATAAAAAACAGTGATTCTCAAAGAAAATTGCATAAAACAAAAGTTTTGCGTTAGTTTTATTTAATTATTTTAAGCATTAAAAACATTTAAAATAGAAACAAATCATCTAGATTTAACACCAAGTAAAGACTATATGAAAAATTTTTAATTTAAAATGGATATGAATATATGTTTGTTAATGTATACATATTTAATAGTTTTTCAGTGTCTCATTCGTAATATAATAATTAAAGTATAAAATTTTATAAAATTTATCCATTTACATATATTTTTATTAATTTTCATCAAATCAAATTTAAATAATTTCTTTTGTTTAAATATATAAAAATTTAAAACTTATATTGAAAATTACTTATATAGATCAATAATAATACATTTTTGAGATTCGCGCAGAGACTCGTTTTTATCACGAACTCTTATTTTCAACTATCTCGCTGTCATGATCACACTGGCAGTCTCTCTTAATAATATCTCACACTTTCTGGTATTTGCTCACCTTTATTAGGTTCGATCGTATCTTTTTTAGATTAGATTCTTCGGAACTAATACGTGTCAACCTTATTTTATGATATCTTGCATAGGTCATATCATACATGTTAATTTTTATTCGTATTGTTCCCCAAATCTTTCAAATATCTTTATGAGGCAGTCAATTACTGACAAAAATCGTTTTGTGTTCGGAAAAAATAGGGTTTTAAAATTGTAGATAATAAGTGAAATGTAATAAAATTTTGGGTTCGCTAATAATGTTTAATAATGTTCAATAATGTTTTCTTATTCTTTATTTTGTATTATTCTTCTATTAGATGTACAGTTTACACCGATATTTATAAGGACTATAATCTCATAACGAGACGAGATAATAAACAATAACTACCGCAAGCTGTATCGCGGAACCAAAGCCGGTGTACCAACAGATGCGCGCGAATGTAATGTTTATTTTATGGTATAAACATTCATTAATATTTTTTCCATTTAGAATGCCTGCAGAAATTCATGGACAATGTTTATCATACCGAAGCTTATGCAGGATGTTCGCTATGAAACGATTATTTTCGCGGCACGATTTTTCGTTTATCGCGTTCAAATGGACTTTTGGTAAAAATTTTAATTAATTAAGATTTCTTAATTATTTTTTCTTTTTTTCAGGGTTTCTAAAAAGTCTTTTGGGGTTGCAGAAGCCTCTTCACTAGTCGGGACTAATCAAAAGGGATAAGACAAAGCTCAAGGAGCCCTCTCCACGTCCTTCGCCCTGCACGCCCGGGACCAATCTTACACCTAAATGAGGATAGTCGAGTTTGACTATCCTCACAACTTTCACTGGAGGTCTCGGGCACATGGGCCTCGGGTATGGAGAAGGGTTCCCTGCGGATTTGTTCTCAGTCTCTAGCGTAACATTCCTCCCTCCTCAGGTGAAATCTCGTCGCGAGATTCTAAGAAAGGTATACGCAGGGCAACGGTACACAGTAAAAGGAAGGGAAATAAACAAAAAAAATAAAAATAAATCATGCAATAAATAGATATAATAATCGAGAAATGTTAATTATATAATCACCATCGTTCATTAAGTTTGATATACAGTTTATATGCGAATTGTTACTTTCACAATAATATAATTAGTTAGTTTTTATTTACAATTGTTCTGTTCGGTTATAACCATCATATGAATGTCCCGATCGTGTTCGGTCGACATCCAAATCGTGGCGTTATCGCTTCATCATTGATTGTCCATATCGTTCGTTGGTTCTCGAGGTGCGGAAGGGTTCTCAATCGAGTCGACATTCTCGGTTGTCATCATCATTGTCATCATTCTTGACGGCCTATACATCGGATTGGCGCGTGGGACTGTGCGTGTTGATCCACTCATACATACTATCATGGTGATCGTGACCAAGGCTGACGCAACCTTTATGATACTTACGGCACCTAATACTGTCATCAAATTATCGTGATTTCCTGACTTTTTCGGTCGAGGTTTCTGAGTTATTTTCACTGTTTTCCGTCTATTCTTGGCTTCTTGTTGCAGCCATCGTTTTCGTTGTACCCATTGTTTGATCAAAAAATCGATCGGATCTTCGGTTTTTTCCGGTATGCCTTTTCCATTGATTCTAGTGGAACGACTCTTTTCTGTTAAAGTTTTGATGGGTTGTTGGTCATTATACATTTTATATAGAAAATTCTCCAATTTTGGCATTTTTTGGTTAATCAACCCTTCATAAGGGTCTGCCCTATATACGCTATATTTGTAATATTTTTCGACTTTATCGTTTTTGGTTGATTCCGGTACTAACAGAGAATATTGCATTTTTCTGCCGCAAGCTTCTTTCTCTTTCTTAACATATATTCTGTACATGCTTTGTATATAATTATTTCAAAACTTCTTTGTATCTGGAATGTCGCTGGCCAACTCTCTTCCTTCATTTTTTGTTTTGTACATAGTAAATGGGTCGGCCTGTATCCTTTTTGCTCTCTTTCCGGATTCGTATCGAATCGCCAGGTGATTCTCTCCGTTGATACTTCTAGCTGGTTGGTGACCGGGTAATACACTAGATTGTTATGCATCCAAAACTCGACATATTCCTGAGTTCGTTCTTTTACACTTTCCTGCATTGCGAATTTATTTATATACTCGGGTGTTAAGGTTGCAGATGATCCGTATCTTCCCCCCGTCCTTTTTTTCCAAATCACTATATTTCCTTTGCGGTCATATGTAGTCATCATTATTACTTTATCATGATTCTTTGTCTTTTTGATTTTTAGATGTCGTCGATTCCAAACCAGCCGGAAATTTCTGAAAGTTCGAGTTCGATTCTTGTTGATATCTTGCTCTTGTACTTCGTTACGCCTTATCGTCTGTAATCTAGTTTCGAATAATTGATATATTTTATCTTCTACTCCTTGTGTCCATTCTTTCGGTTTGAGCAGTCGTACCTGCATTTCTCCTGCTTCTATCTGATAAACTTCATTTCTAAGATATGTTTCTACGAAATCTTCGTATTCATTATTTGACTTCAACATTTTGTTATATAGAAGTATTATTTGTTGCGGATCGGTTATGTTGATGAATCGGGATATTGTCATACTTGCGTGATTGCCTTCCATCGTCATTGTTGTTCCAATCGGTATCGATCGATAAACTATCCTTATGTTTTCGTCTTTTCTTAATGAAGCATGGATTCGAATTGTTTCTTCCCCTACATCGATATCTACTTTTATTTTTTACATTTGTTCATATTCTCTCGCGTGCGTATATTCGATCATTTCCCGTTGCATCTGTTGCAAACAGTCTATGTTTAATCTGTGATTCCCATGTTGGTCTATTTTATAATCTTGGACATTGAATAACTCCCACTTGTCTGTATTATTAATATTTATTCGAATTTTCTTCAATGTTATAATATTGATAG
The DNA here is from genome assembly GCA_001938485.1 of Girardia tigrina. NCBI lineage: Eukaryota > Metazoa > Platyhelminthes > Tricladida > Dugesiidae > Girardia > Girardia tigrina. The sequence goes on along the minus strand of MQRK01239256.1, from coordinate 40,963 downwards.
TTATCGGCCATTTGAATACTAAGGTATTACTTTTGCTCCACTCTCGTTCACAGTGAGGCTTGTTATTCGACTTAGTGTAAAGGAATTTTGCTTCGTTACTGCTTCCGTGTCTGGCAAATCCACTGAATCTTACTTCTGTAGATGTCATATCGAGCATATCTAAACCTCGTCTCACATTCTTTTCATTTTTTATCATAATGGTTTCTGCTTTCGTAGACCCCAATATTATTATTACAGTTAATATAAATAGCCAAATTACCGAAATAGGTACAAACAATTTCAAACTTATATTTCATGCTTTTTTACATCGTTTCTCGGCATTAATTCTTTTTCTCATTTTCCGTTCTTCTCGGGTTTCCTTTCGATTGATCTTATTGACTAGTTAATAGGGATTGCTTTGTCTTCCGTACGGATACACGCTTGGCGACATTCCTGTTGATGGCAGTTGTGCTTCCATCGGTTCCGAATAAATACCGTCCTCGGTATTTTGTGAAGGTATCGCTGGTGGAGGTACTGTTGGTTTCATCAAGTGGACTAATTCATACTGTCCGTATTGGTCATATAATTCATAAGTACCTCTTGAAGAATTCTGCAACACATTAACTTGTCGATTACGTAGATCGTATTCTCTCGTTGCTGATATTTTTTGCCTCTTTATTCCGTCAAACATCTTCTCTACATTTTTGATATACCGTGAACTTTCATCATCCGTTGTATTTCCTTGTCTCCTCGATTCTCTGTGCATATTGTCATTATTATTTGGTACTACATGCTCTATTTCATAGCTCGACTTTTTCTTCCGTTCGGATTTTTGATCATTTGCCGCTCCCGTGGATATCGGCTTACATTTATTTGCGTGTACGTATACCGGTTTCTTCATCGGCTCATTTTCCCATATTGCCTTTATATTTGTTGGTGTAACTGCAATGACTTTAAACGGGCCTTTGTACGGTCTTCTCAACTTTGCGACTGTGTCTTGCACGTATTCCGGTATATCGATCATCACTTTGTCTACCAACTTTGATTGTGTGCGGCTTAACATTCTTGTCATAATTTGACTTCATTGCTTCTTGATGGAACTTTATTTTATTCCTGATGTCGTCTCATATTTCTGGCAATCTTTCCTGTATCAATCGGATATCCTTTTTCTCGTCGATGTATTGATATAAGTGGGGTCGTAGCTCTAAATCAATTGGGAGGTTACATTCTCTGCCGAACATTACTTTATACGGCGATATGCCGGTGGCCTCGTGGGGTGTTGCTCTTACTGCCATCATGGTGATATTCAAAATAACGTCCCAATTAGTTTGATATTTATTGGTATAACATGACAAAATATTGATCACAGTTCGATTAGCTCTTTCCGTTTGACCGTCGCATTGCGGATGGTACAGTGTCATCCGAATTTGTTTTATTTTCATTTGTTCATTCACTTCTTTGAATAAGGCGCTCATGAAATTCGTCCCTTGATCAGTTAATAATTTCCTCGGTGTACCCTATCTACAACATATTTGATCTATATATATTGCCGCTACAGTTGATGCTTTTTGATCTGGCATGGCAAATGCTTCACAATATTTCGTTAATAGATCCGTTATCATCAATATATATTTATTTCCTTTTAACGTTTCTGGTAGTGGACCGATCACATCCATCGCAATGATATCCATTGGTGCACTCGGTACCGGTATGGGTTGTAGCGGTACCTTGACTTATATGTATGTTCCTCTTCTACTGTAGCATATCTGACACCGTTCAATGTAATCCCAAATTTCTCTCTTCATATCCGGCCAGTAATATTTTTGTTGCAGACGTTTGATTATTTTTTTGCCGAAAGATGTCCTCCCATAGGACCTGTATGGTATTCGTGTAAAAGATTTGGTCCTATACATTTTGGTACAACCAAACAGTATTTTTCATCGAAATGTGCCCTTAAAAAATCTCCATCCATTTTATATCTGAATAAGTGTTTCTTCAAATGCTTCTTTAAGTCGTTGTCACAATGCAGGGTCGATATTTCTATTCCGGCCATCGCCATCTTTATTATTTTTGCTTCTTCGTCATTTAATTGCTCTTCTAACAGATCAATCGGATCCGTCTGACACACATATAACAAGTTGACTATACCTTCAGTATTTTCCGGAATCCTGGACATAAAATCCGCATTCGCGTTTGCTGAATCTAAATCTGATGTTTGGCTTGTACTATTGAAGAAACATCGCCCATCGTGCAAGTCTATCATTAGTATCCTTATGGTTTCCTAGCCACACTAAAGGTTTATGATATGTTGATATTATTATCACATGCCCCAACAGCAACTGTCTAAAATTTTTGATTGCCAATACTATAACATATGCCTCTCTTTCCGTCACACTGTATTTTTTCTGAGCGTTGTCAAATTTTTTGCTGTAATAAGCTATTGGGTGCACTTTCGTTTGCTAGCATGTTGACTCAACACTGCGCCTGCCGCATAACCACTTGCGTCCGTTGCTAACACAAATGGTTTTTCGAAATCTGGATGGATTAACACAGGTACAGTTATCAATTTCGGTTTTAATTCTTCGAACGCCCTTTTCTGTTCTTTGCCCCATTCGAATCCTCTATCTTTGTTAACTAACATTTGCATAGGTTTTACAATATGAGCGTAATCTTTGATAAATTTTCGATAATAGTTGCCCATTCCTAATACTCTTTAAACATCTTGTATGCACGTTGGATGAGGCGCATTTTTTAATTTCTCGATATTTCTAGGATCTGGTTCTTTTCCCTTTTCTGATAATATATGCCCCAAGAAGGCTACTGAGGCTGCCACGAATGAACATTTCGACAATTTCAGTTTCAGACCCCACATTAGCAACCGAATGAACACTGCTTCTAAGGCTGCCAAATGCTCCTCTAAAGTTCTCCCGTGTACTAGAACGTCGTCTAAATACACGCACAACTGAGTTAATCCGTGGGTAACGAAATTTATATTCCTTTGAAAAGTTGCAGGGGCGTTTGTTAGTCCAAACGGCATCCTTTTAAATTAATATAGATCTTTTCCTGTTGAAAATGCTGTCTATTCTTTATCTTCCTCTGCCATTGCAATCTGACAGTAACCGCTTTTGAGATCCATTATTGTGAAATATTTTGCTCCATGCATTGACTGCAGCATATCATTGATATCAGGTAGGGGAAATGTATCTTTTTTAGTTTTTGCATTTAACTTACGATAATCAATACAAAATCTCGTTGTTGCATCCATCTTTTTTACAAGCACGACCGGTGATAACCATGGTGAACAACTGGGTTCTATCACATCGGCCTTTAACATCTTTTCAATCTTCTTCATTACATAGTTTCTTTTCTGAATGCGCATATTTATAACATTTCTGCTTGATCGGAGCTTCATCTAGCAATGGAATGGGGTGTTTCATCGCTTTACACTCCGTCAAATCGTAATCAGATTATGCGAAAACATTTTTGTATTTCATTATCAAAGCTATGACTTTGCTCCGTTCTTCGGGCGTTAAGTTCTCATTATCGATTTTTATATCGCTTTCATTTATTTCTTCTCACTCAGATGGTTTCACAATCTCGACTTCTGTCGTATGAATGATGTGGCCCATTCTAGAATTGGGTTTTATCTTCACGTCTTCGTCGTTAAAATTGTATTGGTATCTTGCCTTTTTCATTTATGGCCACTAAACTTGCCGCAGTTGCTACTTTATAATTTTTATTGAAATGTTCATACGGCTCATAAATTACCTCTCCTGGACCTTTTACTGGGCTTTCTACACACAAATATACAGTCGATCTCCTTGGAATTACAATTTCTTCCTTTGCTCGTACGTCAAATGTTTCGTATGGAACTCCACTTTTATGCATCAATTTCATTGTTGATAGATCTAATACTCCTTGCGGTATCAATCGCGGCAATAGATCGGTTCCTATTAAAACTGGTACATTTATTTCTCTCGCTATATGAATTTCGGCATTTATCTTTGTCGACATATAACTTATTTCACACTGTAATTTTCCTTTGAAATTGATTGTCTCTCCATTTACACCTACGGCGCGATTATCATTATCTTGCAACATAACATCTTTGTATTCTGAAGGTGTTATAACATCATATTTTATTGCAGAAATACGATTAATACGATTAAAGCTTTCACTTTCCGTCCGTTTACTTTTACGTCTATTTTCGTCAATGGGCCTTGTTTCTCTGTTAGTGTGTTAACTGAATATGTTCCATAAACTAAATTATTTCTTGGTATTGCGTAATTTAGTGGTGTGGCTTCCACAGTTGACTTTGGTGTTGCTGCTTGTTCTGTGTCGCTTCCAGTGACGTTTGGGATTATTAAGGACGTAGGTTGAGCTTGTTTAACTATTTCGCTTATTTTTTCAGTCGTTTTTTGTACATACTCTTCATCGAATAAAGTTTGAAGCTTTACTTCTTGTTTTAACGCTTTCAATTGCGACATTGCTTTACTGGTTCCCTCCCCTATTCTATGTGCCTCCTCGGCTAAATCTTTAATAAAGTTTGGATTTTTCCGTAATTCTTTCCATTCGAAAACTGTTGGGTAGTGAAAATCTGGGCTTTTATCAAGTATTTTCTCATCTTCCTCATCCGTTGAATTCTCTTCTGATATAATATCTTCGCTCTTTTGATTGTGTTGGATCTCTGGGGTGATCTCGTCTCTATCATTTACTTGTTCTGCCTTCTTCACTCGTCTTATTGGTGATCTTCTGTCATCATCACTGTCGTTATTTTCGTTCGCTGTTCCTCTGTTTGATTGATGTTTCTCCTTCCTCGCTGTGTCAGTTATACCCGCTGTCTTAATCCTTGATTCTCGATTCCTTGTGACCCTTTGTCTCGATTTTCTCCACCATTTTTCGACTCTTTTCTGGCTGTCATCTGTGCTGATATCGTCCGATACGTTGACCACATCAAGTTGTTGATACAATGTCTCCACTCCTGACCTTTCCCGGTTTACGTGGTCGGTATTCACCACAGGCTTGGCTACCAAATTCCGATCATCGAATAAGGCACAGTTCATCATAAACTAGGGATCTCTCGGACGTTTCCATGACATCGGTCCTTCTCTGGCATTCCATTGGCTTTGCCGCACATTCAGGATACTCGCTGACAACTTTATACGCTGACAATGGTTCATGCACCTTACTCACATATCCATGTCGTCTCACCAAGCTTCTTGATGGATTGTATAGAGCTATTGCGGCTTGCTTATGGCTCATGAGCTCTTGTAAACGCACTATATATTCTGTTACGATGCTTCTGGGGATTTTCCAATATCCTTCCGATATTACTTCAATTTGCCGCTGTACCTCTGGACCGTATGTATTCATTAGTTTGGTGTCCTCGAAAAACTCTTTGTCTCGTTCTTCCGGCAGATCAAACAATTTCGGACGATTATTTTCCAACATATTCACTTCGGGTTGTTTGTTATTGTTCAGCGACATACTATACTGTTCCTCAATTTCATTGACACTTTCGTAATCCGACTCATCTGATAGGTATGGATGTCCGTCTACTGATTCTACTTCTTCTGCTTCTGTCGGTGGTTTTGGCGCATTGATTTCGCTATTCTCTTCTTCAAGACTGTGTGGCAAGGATGGGAACGCGGGTAGGTCTGGTTCTTGTGCTATAAACAATTGTTGCATTGTCTCTTCTATATCGTTGTTTCTTGTAGTGGTGTAAATTTAATAATTCGATTCTCCCTGACTAATTCGTCTCTGTAGTCGATTCTTTTGTATTTCTTCCACTGATCTCTCAAATCGTCTCCAATCTCTTAGATGTTGATCATCTTTTTCGCTACTTTTGCCTTGTAACAAATTCACTGTTGGATTATTGTTGAATCGTACTTGCGGTTTTATGTTGTTCGTCTGCTGATTATTAATTTGAGGGTTTGGCACTGTGACTCCGTTTGAATTGTTACTGTTATACCAACAGTTTTGAGTGCTGTGACCCATTCTATTACAGATACCGCACATAGCTGTCACACCTTGGGGAGGATTGACGTTTCCTTCACTTGGACGATTATTAGTTGTTGTGCTGTTCCCGTTTTGCGTTCTCCCACAATTAATACGGGAGTATCCCATTTTTCCACATACGTCACATGTTATTATCTGTGTGCAATCTCGTGCCCAATGACCTGTTTTCCTACACCGATAACACGTCAATACTCTCTCATCTTTATTATTCATTGATTGTTGATTGCTCCCTTGCGGTCCATTATTGTAGCGACGGTTCGGGTTGAATCCTCTGTTGTTTGGACCGTTGTTGTTTCTCCATTGTGGTTTTTGCTGTTGAAACGGATTTGATCCTTGCCAATCGTTGTATATATTCGGCTTTGTCTTAATGGGCTTATTCAACTCATGTCCTTTTGGTATATGCGCTTTGATTGCCGTGGCAGCTTGTTCTGATTCCTCTTGAATATTATTCCGTTCTACTGCGTAGATTAATTGTTCCTTATTTTCGACGTCATAAACTGCAGCATGGGCTTGAGCCATTTGTACCGCCTTTTGTAACGTATCCGGTTTTTCTTGCGCCAAATATTGTGCTGTCGGCATGAATCGTATACCTCTGCCAAATAGTGAAATCAATTGTGATGGATGAGTGATCACTTATCTTGCTAATTTCGTTAGTGCATTTGTGTAATCTTAGAAAGACTCGTGCCGACCTTGTTTTCTTGCATGCAGAGCGTTAATTCGTTGAGTTTCTGTCGTCATAATTGGAAATGATTCTTTCAAAAACACCTCATGTTGTTCCTAGTTGTTTGGACCGTTTATTGTTACATCATTCAATTTATCCAAATACATGTCTTCGGCTGTATCGGACAAATAAAGTGGAAGTCTTTCGTACATCGCTTCGTCACTCCATCTACCTGTCTTTGCATGAGTTCAGTATTTCCTCAAGAACGAATCCAATTTGTTCGGATCTCCACCAAATTTATCGCCTTCGAACTTTACATTATATTCCGATGGGTGTGGTACTACTGGTTGTCCGTTGGCCATTTCAATTATCGTATTCTCTTCGGCGTAAACTGTTGCGTTGAATGTCCCGGAATATGCTGGATTGCTGTCGGCCTCGTTGATTGTCTCTTCCTCGGTACTTTGGTACTCCTGTTTGCTTAATATATCCGATTTTTTTTCGATATCTGAGGCAGTATCTTCTTGATCCTTTCTCTTGAATTGTACTCTTGTCGGTTTATCTGAATTTATTCGTAAAGGTGTCGAACTTGACCTTGCTTGCCGCTTTTGACGTGGAGTGTTTGCGGTTGTCGGAACTGTTCCTTCTTTGAGGGCTTGTTGCTGTGTGATACGGATACTCTTCCTTTGGGATACAAGTGGTCGATTTGTTCCTCTGGTTTCTGAGATTGATTCCCTTTTATTTACCCTCAAACTTCTGTCCGTTGCTATTTCTTAGTTCCGGTTGGTTCACCTCGATTTATTACTTCGGTTATTACTTTTCTTTTAGTATTCCAGTCTGTTTACATCGACCTATTTACTTACTTTTATTGTTCTGGTTAGTTAACCTAGACTCACCTTTATTACTTGTCTGCTTGACTTCAAATTTTTTCCTGAAATAGATATTCTTACTCATACCGAGGTTGTTTTCGGTATGTTACTTATGAAAATTTTTGAAAATCTTGAGCTATTTATCTAATGTCTGGTAGTGGTTATCATCGCATTCGTCTTTGCTAATTTATTACTTTATTTTCCATTGTTTATTTTTTATATCACCAAATTTAAATAAACTAATGTATATTTATATAACACAAAGTACATATTGGGTGTACAACTAATTAATTTCGTATTTTTTGTTAAAAAACCATTTATTTAAGTATAAAAGTGAAAAAAATACGAAATTAATTAGTTGTACACCTAATAT